>RJWT010002549.1:0-40385 GCA_004365215.1 Cuniculus paca | reverse complement strand
CTTGCCAGTTACAGGCACTTACCTGTAAACTCAGCTACTTGGGAGGCTGAGGCAAAAGGATCACAAGTTTGAGACCAGTCTGGGCAACTTAGGGAGAACATGACTCAAAATACAAAGGGCCAAGGTTGTAGCTTAATGTAGAGCCCCCCAGGGTTCAGTCTCTAGGACCACAAAAAGAAAAAAGTGAGGGTGCCATGTATTCATTCTTAGGAAAATAGTTGAATTGGCAGCTGGAGTCTATTATCTCTTTTTCTCTGGAAAAAAGTGTCAAACCCAGGCTGTCTAGGGCTCCCCTGGCTCCTGTGGATGTGCTACTGGCCCTTGGCAGTTAGAAAGTAATGTATGTGTGAAGATACATGCTTTTCCTCTTTCTTCCTGGGGATGGAGAGATTTTGTATATAGATGTCGGAAGAATTTCTCAAATTCATTTCTGGGTAGTTTCTGTATTTAACTGGTCACAAAAGTTGTGTAGTAAGTTTCTTAGTGAGAGTATATCTTACTTAAATGCTGAAAACTCAGGTTTACCAGTTTTGTACATTATAGGATAGTTTAGTGACCAGTCACAGACCCTTAAATGGGATTGCCAGCTGTTGAGATGATCAAGTGCGGCTTTTGCCTGGGCGAGGAATTCCCCTAGCACACCCAGCCTTTCTGCTTAGACCTGCTGATCCTCCAGGCACTCCTATTCTACTCTCAGTTGGCCCTGATTATTACAGTTTAGTGTTGTGCTGAGCCAGAAATCTTCCTCTAGGCAATGGCTGCCCTATTACCCTTGATCCTGCCCTTTCAGGCCTTACACAAAAATCTATTTCTTCTTCTCTGTGACAGCCACATAGATCATTTGGACATTCAGACAGGGATCAAGCCCCCAAATCTTTATTTCCTCAGGATAAATTCCCCAGTTTATCCAGTCTCCTGAAAAAGCTAAAAATTGGGCACAACTGTGCAGAT
The DNA here is from genome assembly GCA_004365215.1 of Cuniculus paca. NCBI lineage: Eukaryota > Metazoa > Chordata > Mammalia > Rodentia > Cuniculidae > Cuniculus > Cuniculus paca. Next base: position 39,434 of record RJWT010002549.1, on the reverse strand, counting down.
GAGGGGTCTTTTCCGTCCAGAGCGGGGCAGGACTGCTGCAGCCTCACCTCAGCATCTGTGCTTGGCCACTTAAATCTTTGAGCGAATCTCCTTCTGGGCTCCCTGCTGAGCACCTGCTGGGCTGTGGAAGAGAATATGCTAGAACAGTGGACAGTATGGAATGGCTGTGGGTGAGCCAGCCCCACCTCTGGAACTCGGGTCGCTCATCTGTCTGACTACTTCTGGGTGCTGTATTAGTTTCCTGTGAGTGCTATAACAAATCATTACAAGGTTTGCTTTCAACTACAGAAATTTAGCCTTTTATGGTTCTCCAGGGCGAAAATCCAAAATCATGGTTTCAGCAGTGCCACCCTCCAGCTGCAGGCTGTAAGTGGAATCCTTCCTTTGCTTCTTCCAGCATCTGGTGGCTGCTGGCATTTCTTGACCCGTGGCTCTATAACTCCAGTCTTTGCCTCTTTGGTCTCATTATCTCTCCTTCGATCTGCATCAAGTCTCTTTCTGGCTTGTTTGGTTGGTTTTTTTGTTTTGTTTTTTTCCCCGGAGACAGGGTCTCGTCATGCAGGCTGGCCTTGAGCTTGCTTATGTAGCCCAGGCTGGCCTTCGACTCATGGTGATCCTCCTGTCTTAGCCTCCCGAGGGCTGGGATTCCAGGTATGTGCCACCATGTCCAGCCTGCCTCACTCTTAAACAGACATTTGTCATGGAATTTAGGGTTCATTTGGCTAATCCAAGATAAGCTCCTCTTCTGAAGAGTCTTAATTTAATTGCATATGCAAAGACCCTTTTCCAAATAAGATCACATTTACAGGTTCCAGGGGTTGAGACGGATGGTTTTTTGGCGGGGGGGCATGGCTACCATCCAACTTTTGGTGCTCTACTTTCCCTACTTTTATAACTTTCTTCTCTCTTGAGAGTTTTTTAGCCTGTTTGCCAGGGCCACTGGCCTCATGTCTACTTTGGCCATGTTTCATGTATCTCCCTTCCTTCAGTATCCCGGCTGCTGCTTGGAAAAGTGCTGGTGGTGCTCTGATCATCCCTATTGTGCTGATTGGGTGGGACCTTCAGGGATCAGCCTGCTCAGAAAAGTGCAGGTCTTTCTGGTCCACACCCTCATTTTCATCAGCATGTTCTGGCTAGTCAGTGAAGTTTTTATCAATGGGAAGGAAAAGCTATTAAAATATTCATTACCAGTTCTTAGAGTTAGGAAAGATCTCATGGTGAATGTGCTCTGGACAGAGAAATGACACAGAGGAAGACTTACATTCTCACATTTTCCCATTGTTTATCTTCCAGGTATCTAAATACATATGTCTTTCTATAAAAAAAATCAAGAAGTGTTCACTGGCAGTCCTACAAGAGTGTTGTATGATCTCCTTACCCTGCAACTAGCCTCTTTCAGTGCCTCATTGTCCTTTAAATGTGGTCTGCAGTCTGTTGCTGGCTCCTGGGCTCTCTGAATGCAACTCGCACTAACATGCTTTTCTCTAAAAAGTGTGGGCACCACTTTGTTTGTAGTTGACATTCCAGGGCACCAAAACAGCCTCAGGACCAGCCGGAGAGCCGGATCTGGTGCTGCTGGTAGTAGGGCTGAGGGAAAGCAGGATGAGGACAGGGACCTGAAGGAGTTTGAGCTTGGAGCAGCTCCAGTCTCTGCACTGAGAGCTTGAGTTCCTGTCTCACATTTGCTCAGAGCAGTCTCCTGGGCTGCTGTTCCGATTAGTTCACTGTGCTTTGATAAGAAAAGGAGCTGGGGAGCAGGGAAAGTGGTGGTGGTGGGGAGACAGATGAATCAGACAGTCCTCACCCCACCTGCAGCTGGCAGTCAGGCAGTCCTGGGCAAGGTGTTGTGCCTTACCAAGACCTGTGGGAGCCAAGCAGAGGGCTGGCCACACTTTGAGGGAGATGCAGGAAGGCTTTTAGAAGGGACTGACATTTAAACTGAGACCCAGTGAGTAAGAGATAAAGAGAGGGAAGGAGGATAGAGCAGTGCACCCAAAGTGTCTTCAGCTATGTCCCCACCAGGGCCACAGATCACTCTCTTCCTGGTCATTCAACCAGAGCTATACTGGAAGAGCCTCAAGTTTGGAAAGGAGTTTAAAGATCACCTAGTAAGACAGATAACCTTTGCTTCTCATTTTGCCTGACAGGTTTAAAGAGCAGTGATTTTCCATTTTGACAGATCTGTTTGGTGAAGCTACTTTGAAATATCCTCACAGTACAGCGTCCTGTGTCTGCGTATCTTTTCTAGGCTGAGGGAGCCTCCCCTCCCACCCCTGGCTCTCTTGCCCTCCAAGATTGCACAGTTACAGGGGATATAACCTACCACACTTAACTGAACTTTCTCCCAGGTAGGCACTGAGCCCTGCTGTTCATTCAGTCCAGAGCCTGGAAGAGTGGCTAGTCTAAGGAAGAAGCTCAGTGTACTTTGTTGACTTTTGAAATAAAGAATGAGTGAATGAATGAATGAATAAATAAATGAATGTGACTAGTGCCTTAGTTGCATCTGGCTACCCCAGGCTCATTGCTCTTTATATTTCTCAGTAGTATGCTACATAAGTCAAGAGCAAACATGAGCCTTTGTGGTTTTTCATCTTATACCTGCTCCTGGAGTTTATTTGCCATGGCCGCGAAACGCTAGCAAGAACTCAGAGAGCTGTAGCTGCTTTCTGAATTCTCAGAAGATGAAGAGGCCACAGAGCTAATATCCAACATCTGCAGCTGCTATATGGTCCTGGGACATGGCCAAGCTGACCCGTGGTCTAACCGGCTCTTCCTTGGTAGCCTTAGTACTAAGGTTAGAGGAGAAGTGAGGCACGGGAGAAAGTGCTCGGACTTTTAACTCCATTGGGACCTGGGTTTATTAATGAGCCATGAATTGAGGCCCATTATTTAGTTGCTTATTTGTTAATTTCATTTTTATATTACCTGAATGGATGTCTGGAGAAGAGACATAAAGCTTGTGCTCTGTGTTAAAGACTATCTAAAACCAAGCTTAGTTTTTCCCTACATGGTCATTCTTTCCAAATTCCAAGTCCCTCCAGTTTCCTAATTCCTCAAGCTTAAATCATTGCTGACATTTTTCTGTCCATCTATCTTTCACTGCTGATTATCAACAACTCCCCAAGGAAATTTGGAGGGTACTTCCCTTGCCTGGGCCTGTTTCACATTTGTTTCCTGGGTTATTCCTCAGGTCCTTTGCAGCCGAATATATATTCATTCCCCTAACAGAGACTGACCATGTACTTCCTGGAGGGTGATACTCTGGACCGCAGGAATAGCCCTTACAGAGGTCACAGCCTCATGTAGGGAGAAACTAGCAAATAAGCGTAAAGAACTTCTATGGAAGGGGATGAATCCAGAGCTGAGGGAGTCTGAAAAAGAATGAGGAGAGACTAGCCTCTTGAGGAATGTTTGGACTTTTTGCCCTCAGGAAAGAATTATCTAGAATTGTTGCCTACATGAAAACATGAATGATGCAGAATAGGTTCTCCCATGGGAGGAATATGATCAAAATATATTATATGGACATATGAAATGCCACAGTGAAATCAATTTTCTGTATAGTTAATATGCCTTAATATCCTCACAGAAATTTTGCTTTGACTTGAAACTATCAGTATAGAAAATTCCAACAGAGATGGCTTGTTTTAGAGAACTTCTCTCCTCTTTTCTCCTCTGGTCTTCCTGCAAAGGAAAAAAAAAGGTGCATCTCTACAGTAGATTAACCTTTATACACAGAAGCTTTTGGGATATGCCGCTCAACTGAATGAGCACTGTTTATAAGTCGGAGAAATGTCAAGGTAGAGGCAGAATTACATGCCTAAAGAGAATTAATCTATCTTTTGCCATGACTGTGTTCAAAACCTAATTTTTGAAAGCAGTTTCGATTTTCCCAGTTGTCTAGATGACAGTTAGATACATCCGACCTGTGTCCATCCATCCCCTCTCTTGTATTTGTTCTGTTCAATTTAATTTAGTTAGATTCTATAAGCTTTTATCAATTGCCTACTAGATAGGTTTAGCCCAGTGTCAAGAGCCTAGGGATATGAGAGAATGTATCACTAGCCAGACATTTCTAGCTAGACCTATAAAACTTATACCCAAGAGTCTGTAAGCAGTCATCTATTCACTGGGGATTGCTGAATAGATTGGTTTATGTGCCAGGAGTTCTGTCCCAGGAGAGAGGTCTGGATAGATATGTGCTGAGCAGTGTTCTCAAGGAAGGCTTTTGGAAGAGTCTGTGATAGCTGGGCCAGGCAGTGATTGTAAGCCAGAGCTGAAATGCAGGGGAAAGGAAGCAGATTGACAGATAAACTCAGTGCATAAATTTGGCATGAGTTAACTTTTCAGTCTATCCTCAGCCTCTCCTTGTCATTAATAACAACGAAAATAGTCCTTGTCTCCATGTCTTAATAATGAAAATATTCCTTCGAATACACGATGCCCTATCATGCCACTGATTTTCGCACATGGCACTCCCTTTGCTTGACCTCTTTTCTCTCACCTATCAGTAAAACTAGATACCTTTCAACCCGAGTATATTTCTGCTATTTTACTTCATTAGTTTCCCTCTCTTGTCTTTGCATAACATTTTGTCTATACTTCTCTCTTAGTATGGTTTCAGGAGCGTAACAGACCCTTGAGAGACATCAGCTGAATAAATGAATGACTGAATACATAACTGAGGGATTCTATGTCTCACTCACCTGCTGGAACTGGGAAACGTTTGCTGAGAGGGGAATGGAGAACACAAGGTGAAATGAGGGTGGTAGGTTCAGAGCAGGGAGGCCACAGGGCTGCTCTTGAAGGTGGTGTGGGAAATAATCTTTGGAGAAAGAGTAGGATGTTGTCCTTCTGATAATAAGAAGTCCATAGTAAAAAATAGTCTGAAAAATGCTGTGGAAACTAAACACCTTTGGGGAAAATGTATGTCTGGAGTCATCAAAGAACTTCAAATAAAAGTAGCATTGTTCCCTTATAAATCTCCAAATTAGGGGTCAATGAGTGAGCAAATGCATTGCTTTTCCACTGACTGAGGGACCAATATTAGGATAAACTTTCTGGAGGGCAGTTGACTTATATCAAAGCTTTCTAAATCATGCCTAGGTTTTCACCCAGCAATGCCAGCCCTAGAAACTTATCCTAACAAAAATAACTAAGAATGTGGTAGGCAAAATATTTATTTCAACTTTGTTTATAATACAGACATTGAAAATAAAGTGGATGTCCTATAATAGGGGATTAATTTTTAAAATGACACTTTTATCAATAGGACATAAAAAATAACACTGAGGAACACAGGAAAGGCACAAGGGAAGTTACAGTATGTTTTTAAGAAGAAAGTCAGGTCATCAATCAGTATATACAGTAAATTTCCAATTTATGTTGAAAAAGTAATTTTTCACACAAAAAAGTCTCGATGGATAACTAGCAACTTGTAGATTTTAGTGGTCAATTATTTTGTCTTTTCTAAAACACAAATAAAAATTTCTACCAGGCACATGCATTAATTTTATAATCAGAGAGGGGAAATGAGTGTTAAAGGAAGAGATAAGGTTTTGGAGAGCATTGTTTGAGCTTCAGTGGGTTGAGAGCTAGCTGGGCACATCATTTATCTTGCAAATTCCAGACAGGTAGTGTTTTCAGAAGGAAGAATGGTCTTAGGTCCATTTGTGTGAGTGTATTTATAGAAATAAAAGCGTTAAGGGGAGGAAATGGATTGATTTTCTTCCCCTTGAACTTTCGAAATTATTTTCTCCCCTCCATTTGTAATTGAACCCACAGAGCTATTCTTATTTCTTCCTTTCTTGGGCACTACATTAGACCTAAAAATATTAACTGGCTTAGGATGTGGGTTTTACTAAAATAATTCCCCTTGAAGTCTTCACTGAACTCTCTCTCATGTTTAGAAACGAGGTTCCAAGGAAGACCACCCTTTGAAATCTATTTTGCCATTCCACCTAATGCATTTTGCCCCCAAGTTCTTTGGTAACCTTGGATTCCTCTTGGAAACCATTCTTGTGTTGTTGGTATCCTGCACCCAATCAACCAAATATAAGGAACTCAGGAGAGTACAGTGGGGTTGGATGCTGTCTTTTGAAAGGTTTATTTAGGGACCAATCTGGCATCACCTTATCCTGTGGACATAACATTAGTCTGCAGAAAGAGATCAGAGCTGGGTAGCATCTTATTAAATATTAATTATCATGATGCCTTTTGCCACACATCTTCAAAGTACTCTGGGTATTTCACAGACATTACCTCATCATTAGTTTTCACAGTGTTCTTGGATAAGAAGCTGACGGCAAGTATTATGGTCTCCATGTGGGGCAGAACATAACAAAAGTTTAGACAGTTAAAGCAAATTTAGGAGTTGTCCTGATTGGATAGCAATCAATAAAAGAAAATAGGGACACTGTTGTGCTGCATTTTCCATGAATTAAATTGTCTTCTTGCATTTTGCCCCATGAACATTCATTGAGTGCCTACCAGCAGCAAAGCACAGTACAGAGCACTGTGACTAGAAGTAAAATTTAACCTCCTAACTCCACAGTTAATTATAATTAGTGATCTGGCTTTTACTTGCCTTTCCTTCCTAATACCTTAGCCGTACTTCATGTATCCTTTGTCTCTCACACTCTTCATCCTAGGCTGACATAAGGGTTTCAGGGTGGTGCAGTGCCATCCTCTTCAGTGTCCTTACCTTGCCCTTCTTAGGCCTAGGTTCCAGTGTCTTTCTGCCCATTCCTGCAGGCCTCCCTGTCCTGTCCTTCATGGACTGTCCCACTTGTGCACAGAACCTCCCTGATATTTAGCTCCAGTGTATCCCTAGCTGGATGCGATCTCTCAGCATCATATGTCTAGGTTTCCCATAGCTCTGGTCCTTGCTATCTTTTCCTTTGTATTTTAGTGGTTTCTGTATGCTCCTTGATGCTATTTCAAGCTTCTTTACTGGAAGGACGGTTAATGCACCTGCACACTGAGATTAGATGTACAAGTACTAATTGTGCAAAAGAATGAAATGAGTGCAACTTTAGGCCGCAGTCCGTGTGGAGCTCTTTTGAGTACAGAGCACAGAGGTTATAGCTAGAGCCCCACTTAGCCTAACCTCTCCCCTATTCTTCGAGGTCGCTCGCTGCCTATCAGCATGTTCCGTCCTCTTATTGCATTTGCTCTCACACCATCTTTCATTCGATACTTGTGTATTAAAAACTATTTGTCTCTGACAGTGTTTTGGGGCGCACAGGAAGAGGAGAGACAATTGGAGCAGTTTTGAGAACGTCCTTTCCGTACTTCTTTTTCAATCTCATTGCGCAAACTATCCTTACTGCAGAGGATCCTAGAATGTCAAAGGGCTTTATCCAAAGCATTCTCTGTTCATGAGCCAGCACGAGGGGTGAGATCATCTCGTGCTCCACCTGTAGCAGGCTGTGTGTGGCTGGGCAGGTTATTTAATCTTCCTATGGCGTCATTTCCCCATCTGTTAAGGAGGGATAACGGGCTTGGGACTGACCTACCTCCCTGGGATGTCTGAGGCTTAGCGAGCTAATGCCATTGCTATTAACTTAGCTGAAGATGACCGGGCAGAACCAGCAGGAGACCAAGTATTTGGTGGCACACAATGAACTCTACCGCCATAAAATGGATGAATCCTGAAACTCTGGACATCGTCTGTGTTGCCCTTGATACAACGGAAGCCCGCGTGCCAGTCAAGGAGCTCTAGGGTTTCCTTTCCTAGCTGGCTCAAGTGGCTGAGATCTTGAGGATGACGGGGACATCTGGAGGTCTTCTGGGCCTGAAGTGCTGAAAGGAGAGAGTGGCACAGCTGCAGCTGCCCAAGATCAGCAGATTCAGTGGGCCCAGGCCACAGAGAGACCATCTACCTTTGCCCACATGGCCCAGCAGCCCCTTTCCCTTTGGCTTATTGACCAGCTTCAGGAAAGTCATTTGATACTCGCATTCTTGTGGCTGTAATTTTTGGAATGTGGCCTTTTGTCTTTAAAAAGAGCTGTGTGCTGGGAGGCCCAGGAGCAGTGTCCAGGGATGGCGGGGAGGTGCCAGCATGGGAAAGAGGCACAGGCTTTCTTCCTCGGAGGAGTCCCTTCGGCTCTGCTCAACTGGTGAGTTGATGATTTCTCACTCTGAAGATGCCCTGTCTTCTCTAGACTGTTCTCAGAAAGGAACCTGTTTTAAATGTAATGTCTATTCAGAATACTTTTTGTATTTTTCCAAGGTGCATTTGTTCTTGAGCACTTGTCACTTACGAAGCCTGTTTGAGTAAAGGTTCTTTCTGTGTTCATAATGGCAATGTAATTGTCAAGGGCTCTTCTTAAGTTTAACTGGTAATTATTTCTGCATTTGTTCTTTCAAATGGCAGTATCTGTAACCATTTTATATATAGATAGGATAATCATTAAATACTCTTGGGCCTAAATTGCCCACAAGTTCTCAAGTTTGTGGGATTATAGGATGTAAGACAAGAGAATGGAGATTTTCAGGTCTAATAGCTTTTTCAGGTGCAGTGATGACCAGAGATAGCTACTGTTACTAGGGACAAAATCAAGATGTGAGCACAGGTCCCCTACTCCCTCGTCCCTACCTCTCTGGTCTGCTCTGTAAAGTGTAGCCTCTGAATTACAAGTGAGAAGGAAAAAGAGTCACTACTTAACTTTTCTGTATGCCTTGATCTAATAAAAATGAATTTTCTAGCTTAAAAATGCCTATGCCTGATCCCTTGACCCTGAATGTTGTGATTTACTTGACAGTCTGAATCCATGATGCTTAAAGTATAGTCTCCATCAATATTGCCCGAGAGAAGATGCTAGAAATACAAAATCTCAATTCCACTCCAGACTGTAGAAACTATAAGAGTGGCACCTAGCGGTATATGTTCTCCTGATGGTCAATACTCAGTGAAGTTGGAGAGCCACTCCCCAACATGACCTAAGTCATCCTCTCCCTCTGATTTGACAGGCAGTACTGTAACTCGTTCTGGCTTTTTGTGGATTTTGAGTTTTCTTCACTGACAAGAGAATTTTTCTGTTGCTGGTGCCAGTTTTATAAAAATCCTCCTTCACTGTTTCTCTCTACTTCTATACTACAGTGCACACACACACACACACACACACACACACTAGTAAAAGTGAAATATATGTGGGCAATAACAAAAAGCAAGTAAAGAATTTCAATACAAACAGTTCTAAAAAAAGTATCAATCACCAAGGTGCATTTCCTGAATTTCAAAACTTGCTACTTCTTTAAGTACAGGGATAAATTAGTCTGCTTCCAATCATATTGTACTATGTTTTCTATCATTTAGTTGTTATTTTACTCATTAATTCAATAATACATGAAGTTTTTTGTTTATTTGTTTGTTTTTGAGACAGGATCCAGCCATATAGTCCAGGTTGGCCTGGAACTTATGATCTTCCTTGCCTCAGCCTTCTGAATTAATTCTGGGATTATAGGTGTGTGTCACCATACCCAGCTAAAAAAATTTTAGTACCTCCTATTTATATAGTATATGTTAAATATTTATTCAAGTTTATGGCTAATAAGGAAGTAGAGAACATGTTTAGAAATAACTACAAGCCATCCAATAAAAAGTACAAATTAGAAAAATGGCTGTGGAACCCTAGTGACAATAAAGAGCATATGTTATAGAGGAGGACATCATTGAAAATGTCAACAAGACTGTGGCATTTGGGCAAGGCTTAGAAGTAGGTAGGGTCTCATCAACTGTGGAATGGATAAAAAAGATGTGGTATATTTTTATACAGTGAAGTACTACTCAGTTATAAAGAAGAATAAACTTGAGGCTTTTCTGGGTAAGTAGATGCGATTTGAGACCATACTCATAAATAAATCAGATTTACATATGTAAATATCATATCGTCTCCCTAGTACAAGAAATGGAAAGAGTAAATAAGATCCAAAAGGTACAATAGATACTGTGAAAGCAAAAGGGAAAGAAACTGCTCAAAAGGAAAGAACAACTGAAATAGGGGAAAGGAAAAAAAAAAGAAGGGAAAAGATATATATATATATATATATATACACACACAAAGTAGGTAACTATGCTACTGATCTCTATTAGTTCATCAAAAAGAATAGTTTTTGCTTTCATTGTTTGATTGTTTGATAATGTTTTTCATGCCTCTGTCTTGTAATCTGAACAACTACTTTGAAAATTATAACATGCAATATATTAACCATTGTTAGTTTTCTATTATTTTGTTTTGAAATCCTGTATCATTGTTTTTATTCTTTTTTCATTTTAAAATTTAAAAAGAGTAGGTAGGGTTTTAACCTGGGAGCTTGGGAGTGGATAAAAAACATTCTAGGCAGAGGCAGAAAAAGATAAAAGTATGGCAAGGGCACTCAGTGGAATTTATTCGAATTGGAGTTATTTGCAGGTGATTAGAAGGAAATGAGGCCAAAAAAGTAGGTCAGTGTGGAAAGGGAGAGGATCTTCATATACTCACTTTAGAGTTATTCTTATTGTGAAGGCAATGGGGAGCCATCGAAGGGTTTTCAATAAGTGCAAGGTATGATTAGACTAGAGCTGTGCTTCCATGAAGGTTAATTTACCATCAGTGGGTCAAATAGATTGAGGCATGGCTGGTGGGAGGGACTTTTGCTATTTTGATTTTGTAACTACTTTGTAGCAGTCAGTGTGTTGCTAAATTTAAAAATTACCTTCATCTTTAATTAGGAGGTATTTGTTTTTCTTATGGTGGTCACTGGATTTTGAAGTAAGCATCTAGAACAGAGATTGTCCAGAGGATACAACTCTGATTTTGTATTGGGGAATCTCTAAGAAAATAGAAATTGCTTAACAGAATGGCTTTGTAGGAAACATCCAGAACTAACTCCTTTCTTCTTTTTCACCATTTTCTATTAAACAAAATGTATTTGTATTCATTTCACTTGGTAATGCCAGTAATCTACAAGTAGTGAACATCTAAAATGTGACTCTTGCTTGCTTTTTCCTACTCAGCACCTAAAGTTGTTTCCTCCCTTACCCAGGAACTGACTTTAATATAATGCCTCCATCAAACTAATTTTGCAACAATCTGCCTTATTTCACTGGTGGCTATGATGAGAATAGTTGTAGGAAATCTGAATGTCATGAACTTTTAAATGTGTTGTTCTAGTGTTTGTAGTAGAGGAAGACTGCTACTGTTAATTTTTTCAGTAAGACTGTCTTTATAGGACCTGGCATTGGCTTTTTAGCACCATTGGCTTCAGTTATTCAATCAATATTTACTGAACATCTATGAAGCACTGAAGATTCATCGCGAATCAGACAACAATGGCTCTGCTCATGAGGAACTTATATTCTAGCAGTGGATATACACTAGTAAACAGTCAAGTTGAATAATGAGAAAAGGAAGATATCAGATACTATGAGAGCACCCAGCCAGAGGCAGAAGTCAGAGAAAACTCAATAACAAGTAGATATAAACCTGAAACCTAAATATCAGTTGGGATAGATGCATGGTTGCCTAAGGTTGGAGGGGTTGTTGGGTGGAAATGAGAAGTGACTTCTAGTAGATATATGTTTCTTTTTGGAGTGATGGAAATGCTTCAAAATTGATTGTGGTGACAATTGTACAACACCATGAATATGTTAAAAAATATTGATTTGTACACTTTAAGTGGATGAATTTGTATGGCATGCAGTTATACTTCAATAAAGCAAAGAGGCTAGAGAAATGAGTGGGGCCTAAAGAGATAGGTCCTTGAAGGCCCATAAATAATTACAGCGAGCTGGGCACTGTGGCACAGACCTGTAATCCCAGCACTTGGGAGGCTCAGCCAGGAAGACCACAAATTCGAGCTCAGCTTGGGCACGTTAGTGACTTAGCAAGAACCTGTGTCAAAATGAAATAGAAAAATAAAGGATGGAGAATGTACCTGAGGGTAGAATACTCCTGGGTTCAATCTCCAGTACCACCCCCCACCAAAAGTTACAGCAGCTACCATTTGTGGAGTTTTTCTCTAACTTAAAGATATCATGCTAAGCAGTTTTCATTCATTAACTCACTAGTGCCCACGGCAACCTTATGAGCCAGGTACTACTGTTATCAGATTTTATCAGTGAGGACTTACCTGTCCATAGTCACAGATCTATTAACTGGCAGAGCTGGATAGGAGACCAAGAGGTCTGGCTTTAGAGTTTACACTAGGGAACTAATAAGTTATCCTACAAATTATGGGGTGACATCATAGAGTTTTATGCAAGTGACAAGTTGGGGGAAATCTTAGAAAGAGATTGTTCTCTGACATGTGAAATAGATTGGCATGAAAACAAGACTAGAGGCAGAGAGAACAGGTGCTGCAATGATCATTTTAAGAGATCGTGCTAGTCTGAACGTGTGCGATGGCAAGTAGAAACTTGAGAGTTGTTCAGGAGGTCACATTAACAGGAGTTGGAAAAGATTGGATTGGCAGCTGGGGGTGGTTTACAAAAACTCTCAGACGGATGCTTGGGCTGTGTCTATGGGAAATTGGAAGAGTAGAGTGTTTGGTGATCATGACGTAGGTGCCCCAGTGTGAGCTGTTTAGTAGCTACATATTACCTCTAGCCTTTCCATCAGTCAGATGATGGAATTAAGGAGCCAGGGTCCTTAGAATCTGTCTAGATCTAGAGATGGGAATGGGGGTACTATGAACAGAATCCTGCCGAGAATTTTGCAGCAAGAAATACCAGAGCAACTTGATTTGTGCACCTGCTTGTGCTTGGGTGGCTGTCATTCTCCAGCCACGTTGTCACTGCCCAGGGAGTCTCCACTTTATCCTTCAAAGCTTTGGTTATCTTCTTGGAGATCATCTCTCTGATCTTTGAAAAAAGTATCATTGCCGCACAAACAACAATAGTGGAAATTTCAACAAAGAAGAAAAGCATTTACTGCCTAAACCAGTAACCAATGGATCAAACTTGTTGTTTCGTGCTTCCTGCCTGTCTGTGCCCAGCCTCGCTTTTATATTTGTTCTCAGAGCAGAGATATGGCTTTATAGCAGATGGTTCATAGCATACATTAAATCAAAGAGTTTGATTTGACAATACTTTCTGGAATACTGTATGGTTTCTGGTTAGCATTATTTAAGAATTCAAAGAAAGAGGGTTCTTCCATTGCCAGTTGTTCTGTCTTTCATTCTTAGAGACGGTGCCTCAGTGAGCATCCTATCATGTGACCTTTTTCTCCTTTCCTTAAGCAGCACTCCAGCCATGATAGTCTCCACAAACTTTTAAAAATGGGAAGGCCTAAATTAGATGCTTTTGTCTACTGATAGGGATAAAAGGCAGAATGTTTAATGAGGGCTGATTTTCTGGGTTTTCAGGGATCTCATAGGGCCCTCATTCACAGTTGTTGGTTTTGCTCGTAATGGCTGCCATCTCCTAACAGCTGATCTGATCCCCTGAATCATTTGCTATAGACTGGGAAGTTCTATAGAAGGGAGAAAAGGTTTCTGGGCAGGATCTTTAATTATGGCTTAATTAAGGCAGCCAGCGTGGCCCTTTGGCCTGAACCCCTGCACAGGGTCCTGATTGGCAGGCAGCACCTGGCAGTCTTGGCTGTCTGACAGAAACCAGTTGTTCTCAGGCCCCATGCAGAGATGCACAAGGCACATGCTGCCGTGCTGTTTGGCAGGAACTGCCTCGTAGACTCCCTGGGCCCCACACTCTGCACTGTATTGGCTGACAGTTTAGAGGCTCTTAAAAATTAGTTGTGTATTGTGACACTTGATAAATCACTTATAGTAAAAAACAACTCTAGACTAAATGAGTTCACATTCTACAACTTTGAATTATGCTCAGATAGTTGTCAAGAGAATTTAAAGAAAAATTCAAGGCATTTTTAATAATCAAAAGTCTATGGAGAAAAAAAGCCTCCTACTGAGTGACAGGGGGACACTAAATATCCCAACAGGCTCCTAATCCGTCTCCTAGATACTTTGTGTGGCTGTACCATAGCAGGTAGTTACAGGAGAATGTGTTTTTATGAAGGTCTTAATTGCCAAATCTGTGGACCCTTTTCAGTATAGATATTTTGACTCTCTTGGCTATATTTGATGTGATTGGTTATATACTGCTTTTATCAATGTCAAAATATATACAATGTACCTGTTTTAAACATTTTAAACAGTATATAATTCAGTGGCATTAAGTACATTCTCACTGTTTTGTAACTATCACCATTGTCTAGTTCTGAAGTTTTTTACCATCCTCAAAAGAAATCCTAGATCCTGTAAGCAGTCACATGCCATTCCCTCTACCCCCTAGTCCCTGGTGGCAACCACCAATCTGTTTTCTGTCTCTAAATGAGCTTTCTCATTGTAGACATTTCTTTTAAATTAAGTGATGCAACATGTGGACTTGTGTGCCTGGCTTGTTTTAATCAGCATGTTTTCAAGGTTTGTCCCCATGATAGCATGCATCACTACTTCATTCTTTTCAATGACTGAATGATATTCTATTGTGTGGATATACCAGTTTGTTTATCCACTTATTCAATGATGGACCTTTAGGTTGTTTTCACCTTTTTGCTATTATAAATATTGCTGTATGAAAATTGGTGTACAATTTGTTTGAACGTTTGCTTTTCATTCTGGTGGTAAATACCACAGGAATTGCTGAGTCAAGGTTATTCTAAGCTTAACTGTCTCCACAGTCCTTTTAAAGTTTTCTTCTCCCCAGGCTTCTCTGGTTGCTCTTTGGCCTCTCTGAGAATTACATCTTAGTTTCCTTCAAGACCTTCATGGTCCTCCAGTTCCTGAAATGATGGTGCCACATCATTCTTTCTCAGCCCTCTTCATTCTACCTTAGTGGTGTTCAACCCTGCACATTACAATCAATGGGGCTCCCTTAACAAAACCTGCCTTGGCTCTACCCAGTGTATATATAATCTAATTTACTATGAGGTAAGTGATATCAACTCTACTTTACAAATGGCAGTATAGGCTCAGAGATGTTTAAGATAACTTATCTCTAGATGCTAATTTACTACAGGGTTGGTGAGAGTCAGGGTTGGGACCAGGATGTGTGAAGGCCTGTGCCGTTGACATGGGAGATTTCTTAGGAAGATCTCTGAGCCCAGTAGTGCACTGTCAAAGCATAGGAGGAGGTGGATCATGAAGTGACCACCCAGTGAGATCTATACCCACGAGGGTGCTTTCAAAACTATAAAGGTTAGTGTAAAAACCTCGCAACATTTGCTGAGATCCCTAGCAGTTTGCTGTTCCAATCTGCTCTGAATTATGACTATCCATTTAGATTTCTGACTCCCCTGGTGAATTTATAATCGTTGGGGACAAATCCTATATTTACTTGTCTCAGTGTCTCCCACAGCCCCTAAGTCTGGCACACGGTTTCTGATCAGTAATCATTTTTTTTCAGTAATCATATTTTGAAAAAATGTGTGGGTATTAGAAATGACTGAAAGAAAGTGATATTTTTCCAGATGTGACTTCTCCAGTTTGGCTAAGCACTTAACAAGAGATTTGACTGAGAGAATTAGAAAGAAAGGGTAGAATTCCCTGGATCTCTGAAGGTAAGCCTGGGAGAGCCAATAACAAGATCTCAGAAAACATGAAACTCAGCCTGATCCCGGACTTCTAACTTGGAAGTACTGATGCTTATTCTCATTTTCAACTTTCTCTGTCTCTGTCTCTGTCTCTCTCAGCATTTATCACTTTCTAACATCACTTCTTTTCTTGTGGGAACCTGCACTAGAATATAAGCTCCAAGCGGGTGTTACATTTTGTTTTGTTCCTGATATACCCCAAGATCTATGCAGTGCCTAGCACATAGATTTCCCTAATCTGAATTTTCATATGAAATCGTAAATATAATAATATTTTCAAGGTTAATTCATGCTTATGTTAGTTTTCTCTCACTGTGACAAAATAGCTGAGAAAAATCAACCCAAGGAAGAATAGATCTATTTTGGTTACAAAGTTTCAGTCCATGGTTGGCTGGCTCCATTGTCATGGGCTTATGATGAGGCAGAACATAATGGCAGAGGGCCTGGTGGACAAAAGCTGCTCAACCTCATGGCAGCTAAGAAACAAGAGTGAGAGAGCCTGACCCTGTGCTAGTGACCTTTCCCTCCTGCTTTTGTTCCATCTGGGTCTCCACCTTATTGGACAGTGCCACCCATGTTCAGGATGTGCCCTGCCCACCCAGTTCAGTGACTCACGTGCCAATCAGTAGTCTCTGAACATCACATCAAGGCACACCTAGAAGTGTGCTTTTCTATTTTCCTAGGTGTCCTTCGATCCAAGATTGACAATCAAGTTGACAGTCAAGATTAACTGTTACTGTGCTTAACCTTTCAACTTAACAGGTAGGAAAATGAGAATCAGAGATGTGACTTGGGTTATGTGTCTAGCTGGTAACCTGATTTCTGGAACCTGACTGCAGGTCTTCTGTCTCCCTATACAGTGATCTGTCCCTCAACCAGGTGGAGACAAGGGGTTCAAGAGCTGCAGCTGGCTCAGCAATGTCATTTGCCTTCCATCACTGAGGCTGCTTAAGGTACCCCAACAACACAGCCATGATGAGGTGTGGCCTTGTGGGGTTAATATTAGTCTTTTCTCAGATCCTTTTTAGGCCTCATTATCTATCTGATAAAGTGGATGAATTGCAGATTCCCATATTCCACTTAAAGTGGCCTGGACCCCATGACCTCAGATCACTAGCAAGAGAAAGGTACATTCTTGGTCCTTATTAATGCCGACTATTCCTGCTGCCACCTAGTAACTCCCAGAGGGCATCTGTATTGAGCTAGAGAAGAGGTTATACCTTGCTCAGAGATACCTAATCATGTTAGGCAAATGTGAAATCTGCGGAGTATGACAATACCCTAGAGTAGTGTCTCCACAAACTTAGGTATAGCATATAACAATCAAGATGCTTTCGGGTGATATGTGAATTGATTTTTTAAAATTTCTGTGTATTTATTTTAATGTATACTAGGGAACATAAAACCAACATAAGCAGACCTGTAACTTAATGAATATTATCGTCTAGGAGGAAACTAAACTGAGAGACATTGTAACGCTTGTTTATGCAGACCACGTATGCTGTAGGTGTGGTGTCATGACATGTAGTGTGCTGACATGGTGTTATTGTTTATGTCTAGATGTCCTTATGAAGCCTTGTGGGGTTTTGGGGAGGTGATTGGGTCATTGTGGTGTGATAATTAAGATAGGATAGAAGAAATAAAAAGTAAATAGAAAGGGTACAATGACAGTGAGAATATGCATCCTGGGTCACCTATCTTGAAGACACCTCTACTCCAGTTCGTATCATGTTCTCATTTCTCTGAGCACCCATACTCCATTCTTTGAGTGTGTCCAAATAAACCCTTTGCAGGTCTCTTTTTTACTGGCATTTCTTTTTCAGAGATAAGAGTCAACAAATCTACAAATTTGTTTTAAAAGGATGGGATAAATTCACATTTATTCCAGTTTCAGGGACCTCACAGAGATAGCCTGGTGATGGTAATCATCAGTGGATTAGTCCACCAATAAGTTTATAGCTATATGTGGTGTTGGGAGATGGAACCTGGTTGAAAGAGGCAGGTCACTGGGGGGCGTGGCCTACAAGATATCCCTCCCTGTTCTTCCTTTCATGTGCTCTGCTCCCTGGACAGTACACCATGAGCAACTCTCCTCTGCCATGCTCCTGTTCCATGTTGTCCTTTCTTAGAGCCAGCTGACTATGGACCAAAGCCTCTGCAAACTGTGAGCCAAAATAAGCCTCTTCTTCAAATTGTGAGTGTTGGGTATTATGTCTCAGTGACAAGAAAAATGACTAAGACAGATCTTGATGCCAAAAAAGTGAGGTTATGGCCATGCTGTTACCTGACCATGTGCTTCAGAAGCCTGTGGAACTGGTTTGTGTGAGGAATCTGCAAAGGTTTGGAGATGCTGGCTAGAGAAGACCTAGAATGCTGTGAGCTGAGCTTGATGAGAAATTCTGGTCAGACCTCAAAAGATCAGAATACTGACAGTAATGCAACCAGTAAAGATCAGGCAAAGGAGGTTTCAATTCTGAACGAGGACTCAACTGGCAGTTGGACTCCAGGCTATGTATGTTATGCTCTGGCAGAGAACTTGTCTATATTTTTGCTTATGTCCTGAGACTACAGGAAACTGATATTAAGGGCAGTGGAGTAATTAATCTGGTGGAGGAAATTGCAAGGCATCCTAACGTTGGACCTGTGGCAAGAGTATTTTTGGGCTTTTAGCTAGGTTTATACCAAAAACAAAGAGCTTACAGCATAACTGAATGATTAAAAAAGTTTCCAGTTTGACTAGAAAGGAAGTGTGATAAAGTGGGAGCATACAAAGATGGAACAGAAGAGAACTTGATTGCAGCCAAGTACTTTACAACAGGACAATGGGGAAAATGGCTTGAGGGCATGTCAGCACTGAACAAGACCCAGCCCTTTGGCCTGCAAAAGTGAAAGACTTTACTTTGAGAAGAGGTCCCCAGGGCACTTTGTTGGATAAGGGAAGCCTAGGAAACTGATTCTTGGGGATTTAGTTCATCATGCTTAGCCATCAGGCAGAGAGGCCTCTGCAACCACTGACAAAATGTAAAATGGGCTAATTCTTGCTCCAGCTGGTGATAGACCTTGGCGTCATCCACATGGTGCTGCAGTTTTATGAGAACGCAGAATGTAAGAGGTATGGGGTCATGAAGGCTTCCACACAGATTTCAGAAAAAGGCCTGAGAGTGTAACCCTATGAGATTAGTGCACAAAGCTGTGAGAGTAAAGCTGAAAGTGCAGTGGAGACTCCAGGAAGTTGTAAGCCAGGAATGTGGGACATCTGAGGAAAACCATAAGGAGTGAGCAAAAGTCAGCTCAAGAGAGAAGCCATGAGAACTGCAACCACTGGCAATGCTGTAGGGGCATGGCCACCCAAGTTCATATATCTGCACATCTTGCCCCAGATTCTAGACATGGAACTATGTGATTTAATGCTTGCCCTTCAAAGTTTCTATTTCCCTGTTCCTCTTTGGAATGGATATATTTACCCTGTGCCATTGCATGTTAGCAGTTTAACTTTCTTTTGAGTCTTACAGGGACTCATAGTTGACAGTTTGCCTTAAGTCTCAGAGAAGACTTTAAACTTGGGCTTTTCAGCAATGCTGAAACTGTTAGATCTTTGGACTAAATGCATTTTGCATAAAGAGATATACATGAGTCTACTGGGAAATTAAGGCAGAATGTTATGGTTTATATCTAAATGTCACCCCAAAGCTTCATGTGCTTATAGGTGAGGCTTTTGCAAGGTGATTAGGGGATGATAATCACTAGTGGATTAGTCCACAGTGACCCACCTATTCCCACCAGGCTGCACCTCCCAACCTCAAGCCAGCTATAAAGGCATCAGTGGAATATTCCAGTATCTCACACTCTTGATCCAGTATCACACACCAGCAATCCAGTCACCTCCCAAAAGTTCAGATATAAACCATTTTAGATATAAACCATAATATCTGTTTCTCTCTTTTACTGGGTGCATGAAGAGGCGGCAAGGGTACTGGTGGTCAGAGGTCCTTCATGTGACCCAAAGTGTCTGAAAACCTACAGAAACAGTGGAGAGTCATTGTTTTTTCTTTGATCCGTGATAAACTTCATTTCAGGAATTTAAATACTTTTTCTATAAAACAAAAAGCATTTCTCTTGTTGAAGAGAGAGGCTAAAAGATGAAGGGAAGATGGAGGCGGAACGAGGACAGTACACAGTGCTGTTCCAAAATAGAAAATGAAGCAATTTCATTTAACTTTCTATTGACTCATTTTATGACCACAGGTATAATGATCTTGTGAAGCTATTACATATCAGGTCCTGTGTCACAGTGAAAGTCTTGACTGGGATCCCTGCAAGGAAAGAGATTTGAAACTCATTCATGAGGTTCTGGTTGCAATTGCATTTTGAGGAGTAATCACATGCTATAGTAGATAAATTCCCATTCTTTTCTCAGAACTGTTACTTTTGTGATAAAGCATCATCTTAACCTGAGTTCTTTTTAAGATGTGAGACACCAACCCATTATCTCTGACTAAGCTTTGAGCACTGTAGCTAACTACAGCAATATAAAATGATACTGAGAAGTGTAAATATGAGCTTCCACAAAATATTTGCCACTAACCTTTTTGGTGGGTTGGAAGGTCAATGAGTAAAGCTGATTATTGTCCTTATTTTATCACTGCATTTCACACATTAATAGCCTGCCATTATTAATTCAACAAATACTGATCGAAAACAAGTCATTCTACCATTAGGTCCTGCAGGGATTATACTCTTCTACTCTCAAGGAGTTTATGATCTGAGGAACAGAAAACAGGACCTGAATTCACATAAAGTTAGAATACACAAGACAAAGGCCATAGACAAGATGCTCATGGGCTGGATAAAGGAGTAAAGCAATACACAGCAGCACTGCAACTGATGAGATGTGACAGGCCAGTGGCCAGGAACTGATCCTGGATGTGGTGAGCCTCGAGCTGGGTGTTGAGGGTTTAGAAACAACAGTTACCATTTTTTCAGGTGAGAAAGGAGTTTGAGAACTAAAGTCTAAAATTAGGATGGTAAGAAGAGGAGGTTGTCAAGAAAACTGAGTAGATCATAACACAAGATTCTGGACAAATGTTTCTGGAGGCAAGAAAGAAAGTTTAAAAACTTGAACACTTTTATTTATATTAGTTTAAGATAAAATACTAGCTCACTTGGTCATTTATTTCTCTTAATATTCTCAAGTCTGTATATTTTTCACACAGTTTGGTTTTTTATATTTTTTAATAGTGGTTTATATCCTTAGATCTTGTGTATATTGGAGTTTAAGTGCTGTAGGAAGGTTTATATTTTTTCTGTTTATTACTGTCATATAGATGACCTATCTTCCCATTTTTTGTTCCATTTATTCCTTTACCATTTATACAAATTACCAAATACAGTATTTGTTGAATTTATTAAATGTCTATTTTATGTTGGAAGCTAAAAATACAAAGATGACTAAGATAACAACAACAACAACAAAAAAAACAAAACAAAAAAACCCTGACTGTTTATGATCTGGCCCAAACAAGTTCATAATTTGATTTCACCTTTCCTCTTAAATCCTAGAGTTTTAGACTTGGAAGGTATGCATGGGTGTAGTCCTCATCCAATTTTGATAATCCCCTGTAAGGGTCCCTGACCTGCAGACATCTTTTCCATCTTCATACATCCTGGGGATAAAAAGCTGCCTCTCCATCAGGGTAACTCATAATAGATTTTTTATTTTGGAGAGAAGGGCATGCTGTGGATTGGTGGGTACTATAACACTTAGCTACATCCCTGGCCTTTAAAAATCAAAACAGAAAAAAGGATAGAAATAATACAGGATTTAAAAAAAAAACAGTAAGAAATCAACACTAGTTAATATGTTCCATATTGCTATCTTAGAAGTAGTGTTCAGGTTACAAGATCTAGGTATAAAAAATGATCAAATAATCGAACAATGACAGCACAAACTGTTCATTTTGATGAATTAACAGAGATCAGCAGTATAGTCATCTATCTTGCACACATATACATATGTACAGTTATATGTGTAAGCTTACATACATATAATGTTTTCCTTTCTTCCATTTCTCCTTTTCCCTATCCCAGTTGTTGTTTCCTTTTGAGCACTTCATTTCTCTTTCATTATTACAATATCTTTTGTACAATTTGGATCTTATTACTCATTCAGTTTTTTATTGTTATTATTTATTTTTTTACACTAAGGAGACAATATGATATTTACAAATGTGAGTCTGATTTATTTCACTTATGAGTATAGTCTCAAATTGCCTCCATTTACCTATAAAATCCTCAAGATTATCTTTTTTATAGTTGTGTAATATTCCATTGTATAAAAATACCACATCTTTTTTACCCATTCTGTGATTGATGGGCATTTGGGTTGTTTCCAAGATTTAGCTATTACAAATTGTGCTGCTATAAACATGGGTGTACATATATCGCTGTGCCATGACATTTTTCAGTTTTTCTGGGAAAATACCCAGAAGGGGATAGCTGGATTGAATGGGACTTTCAATCCTAGTTTTTTGAGGAATCTCCATACTGATTTCCATAGTGGCCATACCAGTCTACACTCCCACCAACAGTGGAGAAGTGTTCCTTTTTCCCCACAGCCCCACCAACATTTGTTATTGGTTGATTTCTTGATGGCAGTCATTCTTTCTGGAGTGAGATGGAATCTCAGTGTTGTTTTAATTTGCATTTCTTGAATGACCAGTGATGCTGAACATTTCTTCATGTATTTATTTGCCATTTGTATTTCTTCATCTGAGAAGTTCATGTTCATCTCAGATGCCCATTTTTAGATTGGGTCTTTGAATTTGGGGGACTGATGTTTTTCAATTCTTTATATATTCTAGATATAAGTCCTTTGTCTGAAGGACAGCTGGCTAAAATTCTTTCCCATTCTTTGAGTTTTCTTTTCAGTCTGTTGGTGGTTTCTTTTGAAATACAAAAACTTTTTAATAAGATGAGACCCCAGTTGTTGATTCTTTGAAGTACTTCCTGTGAAGTTTGTGTTTCGTTCATGAACTCTTTGCCTACCCCTATGTCTTCAAGATTTCTACCTACTTGTCTTCAAGTAGATTTAGTGTTTCTATTTTAATATTTAGATCTTTGATCCATTTTGACTTTAGTTTAGTGCATGGTGTTAGACATGGGTCCAGTTTCAGTCTTTGGCATGTGGAAAGCCAATTTTTCCAGCACCATTTATTAAAGAGGCTATCCTTCTTCCAGTGAACATGTTTAGCTCCTTTGTCAATATAAAGTGCCTGAGTCTTTGTAGTTGTGTTTGTGTCTTTTAATCTGGTCCATTGATCCTCAGATCCATTTTTTTTTCCAGTACCATGCTGATTGTATCATAGTAGTTTTGTAGTATAACTTCAGATCAGGGATTGAGATGCCTCCTGCCTTACTTTTGTTGCCCAGGACTGCCTTTGCTATTCTAGGTCTCTTCTGTTTCCAAATGAATTTTAGGAGTGTTTTCTCTAGATCTGTAAGGTATGTTAATGATATTTTCACCAGGATTGCATTAAATCTGTATAACAGTTTTGGTAGTATCGCCATTTTCACAATGTTAAATCTTCCTAACCAAGAGCTTAAAAATTTTATTTTAAGGGTCAGGGATCTAGCTCAGTGGCCTAAGCGCCTGTCTGGCAAGCGTGAGGTCATGAGTTCAATCCCTAGTGCCAAAAAAAAAAAATTTATTTTGACAGGAAGATAGATGTTTTGCAAATGGAAAAGGGACCAAAAGATAAAGGGCGGGGGGGGGGGGGAGAAGGGGATATAAAAATAATTAAGATGTGTTATGTACATGTACCCCATGATGAATATAATCATTATATACTGTAAACACATACTAATAAAAATTAAGAATAAATAAAATAAAATATTATTACTTAGTATCACTAAGTTGCCCAGGCTGATCTCAAAATCATGATACTTCTGTCTCAGCCTCCTGAGTAGCTGGGTTTACAGGTATGTGCCACTACCATCAATCAGTCCAGTATGGCTTTGAGATCTCTGATTATGAAAATTTCTTTATAAGATGGGCAAAATGTAAGTGTTCAAGCCGAGTAATAGGTACATGGATATTCATGATGATGTTCTGTCTACTTTTGTGTATGTTAAAAATTTTCCTTATGAAAAATTAAAGAGCAAAGTTCTTTGAATTAAAATTTGTCTTCTTGAGCATAGATGAGTTGTTACTTTTGGGCCACATAGAACAGGTTCAGGCTTTTTTCTTACACAGAAAGTCCATTCCAGTACTTGGAATTGCTCCAAAAGTCTGCTAAGTCTTCACAACTGAGCAGTTTTGCTTGACTTACTCATGACCTCCAACATTTTGAAACTGAGTCCTGTATGTAAGCACCTGCAGGCACTCATGGTTTAAAATCTTCCTCTGCTATATTTATTTCTCATTTCTCAATTGTGCTGCATCATACTGACCAGCAACTGTAATGTCACGAGGAATCTTGTAATTTTGTTTTCTCTTTTAACTGGAATGTTTCCATTTTTCTTTCTAGAATCACATCAAATTATCTGGTGTGCTACATTTAACTTTTTTTTAATCAAACAAGGAAATTAGGTTACATGCAGCAAATGATTTCCAGCTTCTTATCATATGATCTTATGATCATATGATAGCCTGTCCTATTGTTTTTTCTATTTGTAAAATAAAATATATTAATAGTTTTTCTTTCTTAGCATAAGTACAAGTTGATTATGGTATATAATCCTTATAATGTGTTGGTGCTGAATTTTGCTCGCAATATTTTTTATTCAAAAATGTATTAAGAAGGGCCAGGGATATAGCTTGGCGTCGCAGCACCTGTCTGACAAGTGCGAGGTTGTGAGTTCGATCCCCAGTACCAAAAAAAAAAAAAGTATTAAAAAGAATTTTAAATGTGTACAAAAATAGAATAGCAAAATGAACTTTATGTACCCTTCTCTCAGCTTTAAGAGTTATCAACATTTTTTACCTGGGTTCTCATTTCAGAATTGAGTGAGTAGGTCAGTCTCATTCATTTTTTAGTATAATCTGGGTTAGATTTTATTTATTTATTTTATTTTTATTTATTTAGTCTGTTTGAGACAGAGTCTCACTATGCAGGTCAGGCTAGCCTTGAGCTTACTTTGCAAACCAGGCTGGTCTTGACCTCACAATGATCCTCCTGTCTCAGCCTCCCGAGTGCTGGGATTACAGGAGTGCACCACCACACCCTGCTCTGGGTCAGATTTTAAATTCATGATTATCTGTGCATAATTAAGAGAACTTGGCAGCATACCATTATTCTTGTTTTTTTTTATTTTAAAAACAAAAAACAAAAAAAAAGATGATACAGAATGTCCAAAAAAAAATAGGAGATTAACACTGGTTAATATATTGTGTATTGTTATCTTCAAAGTAGTTGTTATTTTCTATTGATAAATAGTGTCTCTAGAGAATGTTCAGGAGAGAATTTTTTTTTTCACAAACAGAAACTCAACAGGAGTATGATTTTTTTTTGCTATAAATTGTGGTAAAATTATGACCAAATTGAACGTAATAAAAATACAAGCATGAAAGTAAAATGTTTATGTTAAGAAAACAAAACTGTACATAAATCATAGTATTGACTTCAACATGAAAGCAACAGGTAAAATCAAGTTCTTTATGTAATTATGTTGGGATCTATGCAGGTATCTGGTTAGGGCATTAAAAAAACACTTGTACAAATTGTATGAAAAAATCAACTTTTAAAAGCATACATGTGGCAGGGGATTTAGCTCAGTGGCTTAAGCACCTGCCTGGCAAGTACGAGATTGTGAGTTTGATCCCCGGTACCAAAAACAAACAAAACAAAACTATAAAAGCATAGATTTTCACGTCTTTAAAGATTCATACATTAACATATATATCAAATTCTAAAATATCTTTTTGTATACTTTGTAGTATCTATCCAGATTGCATGCAAACATAAGGTCTCTCTGTGATTTGGTTTCATGTTTCTCATGATTGTTTTGTAGTGAATGCTTTCCTACATTGCTTGTATGTTTCTCCCCAATGTGACTTCATTTCTTTGACAAGTATAGTGAATTGCTTGCAGTTTCTCTCCATTGTGAGTTCATAACATTTTTAATTACCCTTTATAGTGAATGATTTTCCACATTGCTTTCACACATAAGGTTTCTCCCCAGTGTGAGTTCTCTCATGTCTTTGATAAGGTGGGAGTGTGATAAATGTCTTCTCACACTGTTTGCTCACATGTTTCTCCCCAGTGAGTTCTTTCATGTATTTGACAATTTTGATTCGTAATATACCCCTTCCCACATTGTTTACACACATAAGGCTTCTCCCCAGTGTGAATTTTTTCATGTAATTTATAAGAATTCTTTGTTGGGAATGCCTTCCCACATTGCTTGCAACCATAAGGTTTCTCCCCAGTGTGTGTTCTTTCATGTAGTTGGCAAGACTGGTGTGTAGTGAATGCCTTCCCACATTGCTTGCACACGTAAGGTTTCTTGCCAGTGTGAGTTTTTTCATGTATGTGAGAATAACTCTTTCTAGTGAATGTTTTTCCACATTGCTTACACATATAACGTTTCTCCCCAGTTCGAGTTCTTTCATGCATTTGATCATAGCTGTGTCTGGTGAGAGCTCCCCCAAAATGTTTACATACATAAGGTTTCTTCCTAGTTTGAGTAGTTTCATGGCTTTGACATTGAGTGTTTCTGCTGAATGATTTCTGACATTGCTTAGATATAAATGATTTCACACAAGTGTGAATTCTTTCATGTCTTTGGCAGCAAC
The DNA here is from genome assembly GCA_004365215.1 of Cuniculus paca. NCBI lineage: Eukaryota > Metazoa > Chordata > Mammalia > Rodentia > Cuniculidae > Cuniculus > Cuniculus paca. Next base: position 13,052 of record RJWT010002549.1, on the reverse strand, counting down.
CATATAAATAAAATTCTTTTCCACATTGCTTATATACACAGGGTTTTTCCTCCACATGAATCCTTTCGTGAATTTTACAACTTTGAGTATTGAACGTTTTTCCATACTGCTTGCATACATATGGTTTCTTCCCAGTGTGAATTCTTCCATGGATCTGAAAACTACTGGGGGTGCTAGAATCTTTTGCAGTTTTCAGACCAACCATTGCTTTCTCTCCAGGGTGACTTCTTTCATTCAGCACCGAGTAGGAATTCTCACATTGCTTATATTGATAGGGCTTCCCTGCAGTCTTTATCCTTCCATGCTTCTGAAAGGGCTGCAAATCACGGCAGGTTTGTCCCTGTTCATTACATTTACTCCGCTTGTCATCAAATCCCAAATACTCATGTGGCTTCTCTCCAATGTGATGTAAAATGGGCACATTTAATGATAAATTCCCAATCAGGGACTCACTACAAACAAGACTTCTGCCTGGCATTAAAGTACCTTGTTGTGTGTCCAAATTGTCATCTGGAATCTGAAGGAATGTGTTTTCATGTTGATTATAAATTTTATCTTGATAGTATGTTGCTACTTCTTCATTTCTTAGATTTCTTGAGTAATTTTTGTATTCCTCCATTTGCTGGTGGTCCCAAGTCCTTCCTATGGCATTAATGTTCCTAAATGTTTCCCACATCACACCTCTGTAGAGCTTCCTTTGGGATGGATTCAGCAGAGCCCACTCCTCCTTGGAGAAGTTCACAGTTACATCCTCCATGCTCACTGCCTCTATTGTGTGCGCGAGAGTCTCCTAGAGTCCTTCCAATGCAGGTGGCAGCCTGGAGAACTCCCAGGAAAGGCTGACCCAGTCAGGAGGTGTGGGCTCTCCGTAACGAGCTCAGGCCGCGCCATGACACAGATCAGGAGAGAATTTGAAGTAATTCTTTAGTAAACACATCAAGTTCTATGGGAAGGTTTCTCTTTTCATGGATTTTAAGAAAATTTCACTTAATAAATTTCTTCTGCACATAGATTTACTTAAAATTTTAATTTTGGGGTTTAAGTGAGTGATGATGGCTGTTTTGTTTCTGATTCTTTGCTTTGGGGAAAAAAGGCATGGAGCAACCCTGGTTTCTGTTAACCAGGTTATGGTTGATCAGTGTTTGAGTAGGTAAAGAGAGAAGTGATTTGTGGGAATCTTAGAATACATTATGTAAATACACTGACCACCTTGCCAGGCCTCTTGCCACTGGTCGGAGAACAATTTGTGGACTGACTCTTTCCTAATGTAGAGGCTGTTATCTTATTCACTGGTCAATTGCACTGAGTCACTTTTTAAGTGAATGTGTTCTCAGTGAATTGGATCTTTTATTTTACAAATGGTATCTTCAGCACACCCAGGAAATACCAGCATCAGCCTCTAGGTTCCTTGGTCCTAGAGGCTGCCAGAGTGTTTCACAGGGGAGAACCAAAAATTCTATTTTTATCCTCTTCTCTGGGTTTTAGATCTTTTTTAAGATCCACTATGAAAAATGTGCCTTCCACTATACCCAAGGTCTAGGGAAATCCCTTGATAGGTAAAAATGCACTTAGATACCAGAAGGTTGATACAGAAATCTTAGCAGGCACCATTCTATGAGGCTGACCTTTTTATTCAGGGCACTGCTTCTCTAGAATTAACTAGAAAGACACAATTCTCTAGGTAGGCATAGTGGTGCACGCCTCTAATCCCAGCATTTGGGAAACTGAAGCAGGAGGATCACCACAAGTTTGAGGCCAGCCTTAGCTAAATAGTGAGTTCAAGGCCAACTTGAGCTACATTGTAAGACCCTGTTTCAAAAAACCAAACCAAAACAAAACAAAAACCACCCTAATACAATCTGAAAAATCACCCATATTGCATAGTTTATCTAAGTTATATAGCACTGTCTAATATTACCTCATAATATCTTTTTTTGGCTCATTTCTCATTTTGTTAAGAATAACTTAACCATGTATTGATTTTTACCACTTTTTTTTTTTTTGTCTTTTTGAGACAGGGTTTCACCATGCAGTTCAGGCTGGCTTTGAACTTGCAGTGATTCTACTGCCTCAGCCTCCTGAGTGCTGGGATTACAGTCATGTGCCACCATGCCTGGCTGTTACTTCCTTGAAAAAATACATTAACTTTGTCTCTATTAAGTGAATTTTTATTCTATTTTTTTGCTTTTATTTTATTTTTCATTCATTCATTCAACAAACATTTGTTAAGCCTTACACATTCTGAGAGAAAACAAATAGATAAGGCATGGTCTCTATACTCAAGTTGCTGACAGGTTAAAAAGAGCAGAAAAGAAATAGAGAAAAGAAAGAAAGAAAAAATTAAACTGACAGATCTTCATTAAGGGTGAAAAAAATCATAGAATGACTCCTAGTAAAGTCTTTCAGTGATAAAGTCTCAATGATATACATATAAAGCTTTTATATTACCCAAAGAGAAAGATAATGAAATGATCCTTTACCTCCATAATATACCACAAAACACATAAGCCTAAGAATTTCTTTTGCAAATGATTACATATTTTCTTTTCCCTTTTTAAAAATTGGTATTAAGCTAAACACATGCCACGAGCAGAAACCTAATAACCTAAACATGAGATAAGACTGTTAATACCAATAAGAATGAAAATAGGGAAAGAGGATTTAGAAGAGGAGGGCGATAAGTGGGAAGGGACCTAGAAAAAAGAATAAAGTTGTATTAAGTACATGTACCCATTCCCCAAGATGATTGTAAACTGCATGTACTGCAAATATATACTAGTAAAACAGGTTTTAAGCATTATTTTTGGTTGTAGCACTGGTAATCAAACCCATGACCTTACACAGACTAGGCAAGGAATAATTCTTTAATCTTTAAAATTTAATAATTTGAGTTTAGGGCTGGGGATTTAGCTCAGTGGGGTAAGCGCCTGCCTGGCAAGCATGAGGTTGTGAGTTCAATCCCCAGTGCCAGGAAAAAAAGAAAAAAAAAAGAATTTGAGTTTATGTGCAAGGAAAATTCCTTGGAGCATATTTGAGAATTGCTTTTTGTACTCTTGATATTTGAAACACATTTTTTAAATTTTATTTTAAAAAGAATAAAACCAATCAAAACAAACCAGTGTGATACACGACTTCGAAACATTACAAAATCAATAGTTACCATAATTCCTTTTGATGTCTTCAAAATAGCTGCAGATAACTTCAGACATAGTAAAAATCAAACAGAAGAGAATAAAATAGAAACAATAAAAACAAGACAATGAATGCAATTAAGGACTTCAAAACAAGCCAATAGTAAATCCAAAATTACTACCATAATATATCTTGCTATCTTTGAAATAGCTGCTCCTGCCAGTGGATTTAACATAATCAAACAAAACAAAAGAGAGTAAAACCCAACCCATCAAAGCAATGGAAATGATACAGGACTTCAAAACAAGACCATAGATAAATCAACAATGGCTACAACTCCCAGAAGGAGATCTCCCCCTAGATGCCAAACTGTGCACCGCTATCCTCTGAACAGATGATCAGACCATGGGCCCTAGACCTGCAAGGTCAGTGAAACACCAAAGCACCACAGGCATCCAATTACATTTCACCTCGATAGCCATCATCACAGCCTGTGTTTCTCCGGATAAGTCAGTCACTTTTGGGGGTTGAGGGGATGGGTACTTCTTGTTTGCCAGCCTGTGCGTTGGACAGGGCTGGGGTCTGGCTGTTCCCGGTCAGGAGGCGGCCGCACATGGCACTGGTTCCCAGACTGGGCTTGTTTGCTGGTGTGGCCCTATTCTCTCTCCCCTCAGTCCACGAATGGCGCTGACTTGCAGGGAAAGGTTGGGGTCTGGCTGTTCCATGAACATATTTTTCAGCTCAAAAAATGTCATTATTTCTTTAATTATAATTTTATATATTGCTTTTCTATTTTTCTCTGCTAGTCCCTATTATTTGTAAGTTGAATATCTTTAGTCTGATTCTAAGTCTTACAATTCACTGGAATCGTTATCCAGTTTTATTTTATTTTATTTATCTGTTTTTTATTTTAAAGAGAATGAAACCAAACAAAACAGAATAAAGCCAAACAAAACAAAACAATGAAAAAGATACAGGACTTCAAAATAAGATAATAGGAAATTAACAACCTCTACCATAATGCCTTTTGTTATCTTCAAAATAGTTGTTTAGATCATCAGACATAGGCATGTAAAATTAACCAAACAAGAACTAAGTTGCTTCTTTACTTCAGTTGTTATCTTTTCAGAAATTTTAGGTGTGTGACTTGGAATTTCTACTATGTCTGTGTCTCCTAAACTTGTTCTGGGTGGGCTGGAGGTCTGAGATTGTATTTTGCTCCTTTGTCTTGATATTTTCTCGTGTTCCTCCAAATCGGCCCATTGCTGCATCCCGGGTGTTTCCTGCGTTGGCTGTCAGTCTCTTGTGGATTGGACTAGATACTTGGGTTCCTCCAATCTGGGGTTGCTGGAGTGGTGGAAAGGCATGGGTTGGTGGTTCACTAATGCTCCCCTGATGGCAGTGGGGCCTCGGGGTGTGGCTTCTTCTTCTTAACTCCATTTGTTCATAGGTTTGGTTCAGCTCTGATATTTCTTTGTTGATTTTCTGTCTAGTTGATCTGTCTCTCTGACAATGGGATACTGGGGTCTCCCATTACAACTGTGTTATTGTTCATTTGATTTTCTGTGTCTACCAACAATAGTCTTATATAGTTGGGTGCTCTTGTATTAGGTGCATATATATTTATGATTGTTATGGCATTTGTGCTGTCTCCAGCTTTCACCTTGAGCCCAGTCGATCTTGTGTTAGTCTTCTTTGCTTTGTCTTATAGCTGTTGGATTGATTTCTTGTGCTCTCTTACTATTTTTGAGATATCTTTCTTTTCATGATCACTAGCTGCAATTCTGTCTTCAAGATCTGAAATTCTATTCTTTCCTTCATCCAGTCTGTTGCACATACTTTCAATAGAGGTTTTAATCTCCTGGATCTCTGTTTGGATCTGTTTCATGGATTTCATTTCTCTCCTATGTTGGGTACTTTTTCTTTCCATCTTTTTCTAAACTCATCTGTTCTTTTATTTGTGTCTTCTCTAATATCTTTAATTTTAAACATCATTTCTTTTTGTACCTGAGAGATCATTTTCTCTATAGCCTTTTTCACTTTTCTTTTCACTTCTGTTATTATCATTTCAGATAGTTCCAGTGTTTAACTTACAAGTTCATCCATCTCATTGAGTTCCAGGCCTGACCTGTGTGGGCTGGGGGTCTGGGGTCATGCCCTACCTCTGCGTCTTACCATTCTCCACCTTCTCTTCTTTCATTCATTTTGTCTTCTATGTTGATGCCTGCCAACCTCCCATGACATACGGCTCTACCTCTACCATTGAGGCCTCTCTCAAGGAGGAAAGGAGTTGTCTGTTCCTCAGAGATATCCTCCAGATGTAGTCGATTTTTTTATAGCTACCCCAAGAACCTACTGTCTTCTGGTGTTTACAGTTCTGTGATAATGTCCATGTTACATCCCAGAGATGTGCTGGCCTCTGGATGTGGGAACTGGGACTGGTCTTCTGTCGGTGGAATTCTCCAGAGCGCAACTGCTGTCTCCTCGCTGCTGCTGCTTCAGACACTTCCACATCACTGGCCTCGCTGATTACTTTACCCTCCAAAGGTGTGTGTGTGTCTGTGTGCTGGGCTGTTGTCCTGGGTCTTGGGGTTCCATTGATCTTACACTTTTCCAGCCAGCCCTGCCATCCAGGGAGGTAATGGAGGAGGCCCAGAGTACAAACTCGCTGTCCTCCAGCCAGCCGTACCATCCAGCATATAATGGAGGGGTGCAGAATGCAAACTCACTGTTTTCCAGCTGGCCTGCCCTCCGAGATGCAATGAGGGAGGCCTGGATCACGAACACATTGTCTTCCAGTGGGCCCTGATATCTGGGATGTCCAGTTTTATTTTAAAATACCACGATAGCATAAGTGATTTTTGGCTTTTCAGTTTCTCGTCTATCCTTTGCTAGCTCCATTATTGTTTTTCATCTCTCAATAGTATGTACTAGTTAACCTGAAATGTTTTATTACCATGTCTTTTATCCCTTTTGAATGCTTATGGCCTTCATTTTCTATTTGCTTTTAAGATGACTGTCATTTTGATGTGTTGAATTATCTTATCTATTTGGAAAATATTTTGAGAGGGTTTGCCTTTTTATATTCACCTTGTTCCAGACAATCAGAATGTGTTCAGTTTGGGAATCTGTGCCTTTTAGGGGATTTTGCCAAGTTGGTGTGTGCCTAAAGGAGTGTGATCTAAAGCAACGCTGTACTATGAAGAACTGTTAGAGGAACAGAGATATATAGTCTAGATCAGAGGAGACTTATAGATATCTGCCACAACTCACAATATCTAAATCTTGGAAGCAGCCCATATGTCCATCAACGGATAAATAAATAAAGAAGATATGGCATTATATACTTTATATAGTAGTACTTTATGAAGTACTACTTGCCATAAAGGAGGATAAACTTCGGTCATTTGTAGGAAATGGATGGACCTTCAGATTAGAGTGTTATGGCTTAAATATCACATGGTTTCTCTTACACAAGAAACTCAAAGTATAAATAAAAGGCAAAATAAAATATAATAGGAAATAGGGAGATAGATCTTTTGTAAAAGGGAAGGGGGCCAGGAGATGAAGGAAGAGGGGAAGAAGAGGAAGGGAAGGGGATGAAAAAAGAATTAAGTTGGTATATATGTATATATACCTACTTCCCACAAGGAAAGTGATTATTATGTACTGAAAACGTGTATCAATAAAGAAAAGATTTCCATGTACGAATCCAGAAAATCTAGTTTAGAGGAGGGAGGTGATTTGTTCTGGTGGTGGTAATTAGGGTGGTCAGAGGACAGCATTACTAGAGAGATCAGAAACTACAGGGAGGAAGAACTCAGCTTTAGATAGAGACACTTTCTAACAAGACAGGTTCAACAGTGAATGACAGGATGATTAAACAAAGGCCAGATGATTTCTTGGCAGTAAGACTGTAGAGAAGACTCGGATGTTTGGGGGTTATCTGAGTTCTTACTTTGTTCCATTAACCCGACAACACAGAGACTAATAGCAAAGCAATTAGCAGCTCATTCTCTGGATTTTGAACTCTCCTGCTCAGACCTTTCTGAGTCAGGAAGCACTTTTAATAGGCTCATTGATGTGGCCATATGTTTGGTCTTTAGAGATTCCTGGATGAAGGCACATGCTTACTCACAGTTCAGATATAGAATGTAAGTTAATTCTGTTCATTAGAGTAATATATGTTGATAGAAATTGGTTAGCTGAGCTGTATTTGGCGGCACTTTGTTCACAATCCCCCTATGTAACTACTACAAGTTGGAAAGGCTTGCTGGTCTCCAACCCTAATGGAGATGTCTGAGATCCCTGACATCTCTGCATTCATTCAAAGGCTGAAACAATACAGGTATTAAATTCTGCATCTTCCAGTGCTGTGGTTACTTCAGGACTTCCAAATACTCAAGGTAATGTAGGGTTTTGAATTTCAAGAGAGAGGGCAACAAATATCTTGCCTGGTTTCTAGATCTAGTAGAGACTTCAAATTGCATGGATGGAAGGAACTATAGAAGTCATCTAGTCTGTGTATTCCATGGAAGTCTCCCCCTACTCCATTGTAGTGTAGTTATTTCTCCGCTTCTTTCTCTTCTTTCTCTTCCTCCCTTCCTTTCTCCCTCTTCCCCTCATCCCACATCTTGTTCTTGGCCATACATATTGAATTCAGGGCCTTGTGCATGCTAAGCAAGTGCTGTACCACTGAATTATACCTTCAGCACTTGTAATACCTCTTCCGCATCCATGCAGAGTTAGTCTCTTTTCAAATACCTTCAGTTACTGAAACCATGATAACTCTTGAAAAACTTATTCCACCTTATTCCTTATTTGGACCATAAGGAATACTTCAGAGGTCTTCATTTAGCCTGAGATAAAGTCTCCTTGTCTGTGGCATTTCCCTCATTAATCCTTGCTCTGCATCCTAGAATCATGTGGAATATGTGTCTTCCACATGGTGGCCTTTGGACTATTTGTGAACCATGATCATATAGACCACCTCCAAGTTTTTGTCTAATAAGCATTCTCTGATTTCTCCCCTTCAACACCCTCTCCACCTCTGTGCTGCTGAGGAGTGACCTAGGCCCTTGTTCTTGCTAGGCAAACACTACCACAAAGCCACATCTCCACCCAGAATCTGATCTCTTGGTGAGTCTTTAAATGATTAGATTTTAAGTCTCTGAACCATCCTTGACCCCTGAAAGTATGATGCTCAGACAGAAGACAGACCAAGTCAATATCCGTATTCTATTTTGCCTGTTAATCTGGTTATTATTCTGTATGTATATAATTAACTTTATAAGGACTTATGAATAAGTGAATCTGATGCTGGCAAAAAAGAAGGAGTAGAGAGAAGGGAAAAATAATTGAGATGTGTTATGTACATGTACCAGTTCCCTACAATGGGTATAATCATTATGTGCTACAAACATACCAATAAAAACCATAGTTAATAATTCAGATGAAATTCTCACTTGAAAGCTTTCCATGAGCTCTATACATCTGTACTCCATAGGAAAAAAATAATTTATTAAGTTGTCTATGCAGAGAATAAGATAACCTGTTTCTTTTTGTCTCTAATAGGAATATTTTTGAATGAAAATTTGAACTTTACATGGTTTTTTGATTTGTGTTCTAATTCAATTTGTATATAGATCTCATACAACTATGTTTTCAAAAATAAAAGAATTCTGTGTCATATGTTGCCCCCTCTCAAAAAAAAAGAAAAAAGCCATGTCCTAGAATTGTCAGATAACTTGATCCTATGGAAGGCCTAGCTAAGGCAACTGATATTTGGAACAATATCCTGTAGACTTTGCTAGACATTTATTTTTTTTTCCTCAGTGACTAGTCTCTGTAGTGTCAGGAAACTAGACCTACATTCTTGATCCTCCATATTAAACTTCACAGAAATATGATAATTTTGTGTCCTTGGCAAAGGAACATTAAATAATCTTTATTACAAAAGAGCTTTTACAAATCAATAGCAAGAGGACAAACATTTCAGTAGAAAAAAAAGGAAATGCCAGAAATAGAAAAGTAACAAAATAAATACAAATGACCAGTGCCTAAAAATATGTTGATATATGCTAGTAATCAAGTAACTTCAAATCAAAACTAATAAGATCTAATCTGGTTTAAAATGCAAAGTACATATTTAAAAATGCAAAGTGCAGACCACTGAGTATGCACAATCCTACCTTTGTGGAAAAGATATTTTAATATATGTAATATAGGCCTCTATACATTTAGGGCAAAGTTAGTGTAAATACATACTAAATTGTTAACTGAGTTAACCTCTGGAGGTGAATTAAATGCTTGAATTAGGATAATTATATAATTTTTAATGTTATGGAGTTAGGCTTGATATTTACTTTGTTTTCTGCATTTTTTTCAAAATATGTATGTTTAAACTGCTTTGCTTCCCATTAGCAAATATTTTTAAGGGATAATATCTAGTTTTTGGAGAATGTGGATATTTACTTTTATCTTCTGTGTCTCACAAAACATAAATATTTAAGTAAATAAATATTTGTTCCATCCTATTGGCAATTTTACAAATGATACTATTCAATATTTTAAAGGCTCTTCCTGCCAGGAGTATAAATCAGTACTTTCTTGGAAGCAATTTGAAATGTACATCCAAATTTTTTTAATGAACATATGCTTAGATGCAATAATTTCACTTCTAGAAATTTATCCTAAAAAAATACCTGGTAAATGGCCATTTGCCATGAATGAAGATGCTTATTGTAAAGCTTTTCATGTTTGTTTGTTTGTGGTACTGGGGGTTGAACCCAGAGCCTTTGCACTGAACTACATCACTAACCCTTTTCTGTTTTTTATTTTGAAACAGAGTCTCACTAAGTTGCCCAGGATAGCCTTAAACTAACAATCCTCTTGTCTTGGCTCCTGAGTAGCTAGGATTATAGGCAGGCATTATTGTGCCTGACTTATTCTAGCTAATTTTTAAAATTTCCAAATGTTCATTCTTGTTCTGTGATGGTTCACTTTAAAAAAGAAAAGATATTTCATGGCCAGAATATCTTTGTGAGGATTTAAATTACAGATTTTTTTTCTTCTGTTTCCTTCATTATTTCTGTTACTTCTGAATTCCATTTGTTTTCATCTGTTTTTCATAATGCAGACTTTTCATAAATGTCCATTCATAGATAAGAGTTAAAATAAATGATTAGAGCTTTGTGGAATGAGTCAGGCTTGTTGGCAAATAGGTTTCAAGGTGATCTGGTAGCAAGTTGCCTTTTCACTGAGGGAATCTGAAAGCATCACTATCCAAAAGTCTTTTCTCTAGTGATAGTCCATTATCCCGAGAAGCATTCTCTAGTCTTGCTTGGGCTATAATGTCCTAGCTGCAAGTATTCTGGGAACTATACAAAAGAAGGGGCTAGAGGTCTTGTCATTCAGTGAGAGTTTTACTTAATCCTTTTGTTTTCATTCTTGCACCTGTTATTGTGCCCAATCTTCCCAAGCCTCTCTTGCTCATTTTTTTTCCAGCAAGTGAGTCACTTGTCTCCAGGAGGATTGGAAAGTGATAGTTGTCTAGATGAATAAGAGAAGAGCAATGAGGATCATGAATACAATCCTTGCTTGGAGAGAATTGTTTCCATATTTTCAGCTCTATGACTCACCTCAGATTTCTCCTGTACCTACTGCCTCTAATTGCTGAGCCATTGGGAGAATCTACTCATCTTTCTTCAGAATCCCTTTATAAAATCACATAGGTTTCTGTTCACTTGGCTCTGTGAAACTTGTTACCTCAGACTGGGTGTGGTGTGCATGTGTATAAACCCAGCACTTGGGAGGCTGAGGCAGGAGGATTGCTGCAAGTTCCAGACCAGCGTGGGCTATAAAGTGAGTTCAAGGCCAGCTTGAACAACATAGTGAGACCCTATCTCAAAAATAAATAAATAAATAAATAAATAAATAAATAAATAAATAAATACCGGGACATCCAGAGCCAAGCCTCTCCCCATTTTTCGATGATAGTAAGATATATATGTTAGCCATTTTGTATTTAAAAGTAAATAAATAAATAAATTTTTTAAAAAAATCAATAACAGAAGACATAAGCAATAAAAATTTGTTTATAGTTATATCAAAAATTGTAAAGTAGCAAGGAATTGTAACACAGACCATACGTTCTGCACAGAAAAAAAAAAACTCTATTTGAAGAATTAGCTATATAAAATGTATTTAATGGATACAATGTCATAATTTTATAAAGATGTTGATTTTTTCAAAATTTACTTGCAAGTGTCAATAAATTTACAGTGAAAATAAAAAAAATTAATAAATAAAACTTGTTACCTCTCTTCCAGACCCTTTCTACCTTCCAAACCACATTAATATCTTTTATCTGTTGTCTTCTGTATTCTGAACCCTTTTGGTATGGCTTAAATCTAAAATGTCCCTCAAAATTCTTACGTTCAGAGAAAGCAGGGCTTTTAGAAGGTGATTGGACCATGGAGGCACTATCCTTATCAGTGGATTAATCCACTGATGAGTTCATAACTCAGTGTGTTGTTAAGAGGTAAGGCCCGGTCAGAAGAGATGAGTTACTGGAGGCATGACCTGAAAGGATGTACTCTTGTCCCCACCTCCTCTTCTTGCTCTCTCTGCTTCCTGGCTGCCATAGGGTGAGTAGCTTTCTTCCACTATAGCCTTCCACCATAATTTTTCTGCTTTGAAGCCAGATTACTATGAACTGAACCCATTGAAACTGTAAGCCAATAAAAACCTCTTTTCCTTTAAATTGTGAATAGCAGGTATTTTGTCACAGCAACAGGAGAGTAACTAATATACCCTGTTTTTATTTCTTTACTGTGATTTCTAGGGTTAGAAAGGTATTAAGATATTGTTCCAATTTACATGTTTAACCAGCAATACAGTTATTGCTTTCATACTTTTTAAAAATGAGATGCCTAGAACAAAAGACAATACTCAGTTCTGATGTCCCCATTGTAAAATAAACCTAGACTGACACATCCCTTGAATTAAAGGAAATTTATCTTTCCTTGCAGCCTATGTCCTTATTTACCTTTCTGTCCATTAATTCGACTTCATTTACTGTAAAGTAAAAGCCTCTAGATTTTTGGAGTGATCAGTTTGTGTGTCCTGTGTTTGTTTTTATATCCTGTGGTTAGTCTTCTTTTCTCGCACCAGTGCGATAGATCCCACTGTTACTTTTTTGATTGCCATTGGATTATATTGCTAATATTTTTAGTATACTTTTATACGTGTAAGGGAGATTACATTTCTATCTTGCTGTATTGTTTTTGTCAAAACTTATATGATTGTTATTCTGACTCCTTAAAAAGAATTTGGAAACTTTATTTCTTTATGGTCTAGAAGAGTTGAACTAGCATTGGGGAAAAATTAAGCTGTCTAACTGCAAAATGGTATCTCTGTTTAGATCCTGGAAGAGAAAAGAAACATTCGGGAAAAACTGATAAAATTTGAATATAATCCACAGCAGTGATGGCAAGCCTTTCTGAACCTTCAATGATAGCAAACGGCCAGTTGTAGTATGGGTGTCACAGGTTCACCCCCACTGGTCTAGAGGTTATAGTACTGTGCCAATGTTAATTTCTTAATTTTGAAAATATGTATGATGCTTTTGTAAGATGTTAATGTTATGGAAGCTGAATGAAGGGGTATGGTAACTGTGTTATCTCTGTGACCTTTTTATATATCTAAAATTATTCCTAAATTAAAAGTTTATTTAAAGCAAAACAAAAGAAATCATAGGCTAAGCATCATTTTATAGATTTGTAAGAATTTACCTTTGAGGCTGGGCGTGGTGGCTCACCCCTGTAATCCCAGCACTCGGGAGGCTGAGACAGGCGGATTGTTGTGAGTTCGAGACCAGCCTGGGCTACAAAGTGAGCTCAAGGCCAGCCTGAACGGCA
>RJWT010002548.1:6822-40484 GCA_004365215.1 Cuniculus paca | reverse complement strand
CGATCCTCCTGCCTCAGCCTCCTGGGTTTTGGAATCACAGGCATGTGCCACCATGCCCCGCTTGATATACTTGAAGCCACAGTTAAGACTTCAGGATAAAGAAAACAGATTTCAGAGTCCTAGCATCTAGGCCAGGGGTTCATAACCAGCAGTAGGCCTCTGATGAACTTTAATACAGTATTATACAACTACCAAATTCTGCCCCAAGATTTTGATTCCATACAGTTAGGATGGAACCCATGAATATATGCTTTTTAAATGTTGCCTGGATATTCTGATGTCTCATTGCCTACTCCCTTATCTTTCCCAACTCCATAGCTATCAAGCTAGAACTAATAATCCATAAATGCTTTCAAAATGAGTATGTTTCTCCCTACCAGATAGGCAGATCAAACAGTTTCAATACTACTATCTGGGCTCAAACACTAAGCAAAAGCTGAAATTAGATTATTGCCTTTCTCCTTCACAGAATTCACCCACACAAACTTCTTAAAGCTATATATTAAAAGGCTTAAAGCACCACCATATAATCATACATGGAAAAAAAAGGGGGGGGGGTTAGGTTTGCTATCATAAACACAAACCAGAAGAAAGTTATCTTACACACTGTTAAGATTGACTTAATAGCTATTAAGGAGGAAGATTTCAAAACTTTCTTTACTTAACTGTTGCAAAAATCTAACAAATCCCAGCACAGGCAATCCTTTTGCATCCCTAACTTAAATCTTGCCTGTTCAGCTTTAGTCCATTTCTGTACTTTGTTAAAACAGAAAAACAACCCAGCTCACTCCACATAAAAATCTTTCAGAAACTTTAGGAAAAGAGGTGGAGAGTTTGCTACCAAGAGTGCATACACTTTCTTCTTAAAGAAAACATTGCCTTTTGTAAGAATCTTTTTGGTCTTGCACTTTGAGTAAATACTTTGAAGATAATGATACACAATGTAACAACTATTGTTATTCTATTATGTGATTATGAAATTTTGGGTTTCTTTCATAAAATAAATTTCAGAAACAATAGCCTCAACTGACAGGAGAGGCAGGAACTAACAAACATACAGAATTTGAACTTGAAGGGTATTTGTAAGTTATAACTTCAAGTTTCACTTCTTCAGACTCAGCAGATTTGGCAAAAAAAAAAAAACAAAAAAACCCTCTATCACTCTTTTCTAATTACTTCCCTCCCCTGCAGACTCTCCTCCTTTGGAAAAAGCTTAATAAAAATAGCAGCTCTCACCAACTCTCCCTGTAGTAATTTAAATCTCCACCTCTACTGGCTTGCTCCCTTCAGCTTTTAACCATATTTCAACCATATATTTAACTAGGTCTCTCCTGAATTAAAAAGTCCTTAATGAGCAGTCCTCCTAAGGTGCATGCACTTCCCCTCTCCTTGAAGCACTTTTTATCTAAATAGGTTGCATCTTTACTTCTTTTTCCTTTTTTGAGGCAGGGTCTCACTATGTAGTTCAGGTTGGCCTTGGTCTCACTGTGTAGTCCAGGCTGGCCTTGAACTTGTGGAGATCCTCCTGTGTCAGCCTCCCAAGTGCTGAGATTAGAGGAGTAATCCAGCTGTAGTTCTTTTTATCATGTTATTCCTAGTTTTGATTTCTCTTCTGAACAGGTCACAAACTCCTGATCATTTCTTACTCTTCTGGACTTTCAAGTTTACCCCTATTATATCAGACAGTTTTAAATCATTTACTCCTTTAGTGTTTACTGTATATTTTATGCTGCCCTCTATATCACACTGTCAAATAACAAATACGAAACTTCACCTTAGAAAATGAAGACATACATGAAAGGACAGTTATATATTGACTTCAAGGTAGTAAAGCTAGTCCAAGAAAGCCCTGTGACCAAAAATTATGGAGTGGATCCAGACAAAAGTGTAGAATTTTGATGCAAAGGAAGACGAAGGCAACCTTAGAACATGTGATTCTAGGGAGGAGCCATCTGAGATAAGAGCTGCATAAAGGCTTCTAACACTTCCTTCTTTGCCCCTCTCCCCAGCCAAGGCACATCTTTCTGTTTTCAAATTTTATTTCAGAATTGGCTAGCCATGAAACACAAGCTTTCCGTTACTATGATTACCCACAGCCACCATATATTAAAGCAATTCATGGAGCCTAACAGATCAGGACTTGTGTTGGTTATTACAAGGCAGGCTTTTAGAATAATCTTAGGTAGACAACCTTCACTACTATGGAGTCTGCGGAGTTAGGCATCTCTAGGGTACTAGGTCCACAAAGAAAGCTACCCGTGTTGGATGTTAAAGATTAGCACTATTCTTCTTGCTGTCACACCATTCAAGGGTCATCCAACTCCTGCTAAATATTTTGTTCATACACAGCTTTAGAACAAAGCCTTTTAAAGTAGTGTGCAGCACTGAAACCCTATGTGAAGCAGGAATGTTTAATGGTGATGACAAAGATGCCCCCCTTTCACTGTTTTCCTAGAGCTCTCTCCTCTTACCCAACACTCACAGTTCACACATTCTTTCCTCTGTGAAGTCGTTCATATTCCTCTAAACTGAGGGCCTCTCAACTGTGCTTCCATTAATAACTTAATGCATACTTCCAGAACAGCGCTTACCACATCATGGTGTAATTATTTGTTTACATGTCTGCCTAGCCACAGGCTCTTTGATGGCAAGAATGTTTTATTCATCACTGACTCCACACTTAATAGGCACTCAGTAAACACTTGTTGAATGTACTAATGAAGTTAATGTGAAGTTTTAAAGAATAGAGACAGCACACCAAAATTACAGTAAGTATTCACAATGAAGACTAAACCATTATATATTTTATTATGTATACCATTCCTGGCCAGAAAAAGGCCCAGAGATGTGAGATTGTTTTAACAGTGCTGGGCATTGACAAATTACCAGCAAAAAATATGAGCATCTGCAGTACTAAAAACAAGCAAAAATTGTCATGTCTAAGACATTTTCTAATCTGGGGGCTCATTCTCCTGCTTCTGGCATAGGTACAATTAGTAATAAGAATCCTTTAAAAGTCAGGCATGATGATGCACACCTACAGACCCCAGCTACTCTGAAGGCTGAGGCAGGAGGATCACTTGAGCCCAGGAGTTAAAGGATAGCCTTGGCAATATAGTGGAATCTTGTATTTAAAAGCAAACAAACAAAAAAACAAAACAAAAAAAACTCTTCAAAGAAGGGTCAGGATCTCTATCTACCACCATGCAACCTTGTGGCAAATTTTGATTCAGTACAATTTCTGCTGAAATATACAGGAAAACTGTTCACCTTCTTACCAAATCTAATTAAGATTCTGTTAAGGGTCAGGGATCTGAATTAAGTCCTCCCAGAACCCTATCACGATGTCCATTAGTACTCGAAATCATTCCTCACCACGGTCCCAGGCAAGGCAATAAAATAGTGCTGTCTCAAGTGACTTCCTGTAGCAATCCTGTACCACACAAAGCTAATGTGTTTATAGGCTGCTATTAAGATACAAAATTTGATCTGATCCTATGGGAACAAAGCCCTGCACTCCCTCAAGGGATTAAATAAATTTAGTCTACTTCTGTATTCCCAAAGTTGTGGGGCCCAACAAAGTTGAATAAAACATAAGGTCAAAAACCCAGCCAGGTGAAGGAATAAGAAAGGATTCTGCCTTTGAGAAGCATCTGCTGCTGTGAAGGATGTGGCTCTTGACATACAGTGAATGGGATAAGCACTGTTCAAGGGCAAACCAGGAGAACTGCTTTGCTGGCACACAAGAGTCCTTGCACGTTATCATTCCTAAGAAGCCAAGAAGCTCCAGCTAAACTAATTTAGGTTTCTTAAAGAAACAAATCCATTTTGACCTCAAGCAAGAACAATTAGCAGGTCAATATCTCAGATAAGGTTCTTTGGCATATTTCTTTCTGCTTCTACAGTCTTACATAACTCCAGCTGTTATTTTAACACCTGAATCCACATTAGTCATAGCTTAGTTCTTCACAGGTATGCGGTCTCACTATCTTCTTCCAAGGGAAACTGAGTCATCACGTATCAACTGGCTTCCTCAAGCGCACTCTTGGTTTGTGGTGAGGTCAGCTGAACTCAGGCTGCCTTCTTCCTATTCACCTCCCGCGGGAACCTCCGCATGCTTACTGGCCCTGCTGCTCTTTTTACCTTCAACCTAAAACCAAGCCATTGCCTCCTTGAGGAGCAGAGACAAGCATGTTTGATCTTTTAGAGCCAAGCGCTCTCTTCATTCCCAAGAAAGAGGAAGACAAAAGAGGAACACGAAGGGGGCAAGGGTAAGGATGAATGCGGTGGCACTAATACTAGGACTCACCTTAGAGCTGAGGTCCTCTCGCCGGTTTCCTGCCTTACTCCTGCGTAGTTTGATGGATGGGGATCGCAGCAGGTTCTTGATCCGGCTGGTAATGGTTGACCCTTCCACAGCCATCATGATAAGGAGCCCCTTGGGACAGTCCTTTAAGTGGTCTTAGGTTCAAGAATGGCACTTCCTTCCCACTCCACAAGGCCTTCCAATGTGCCCTTTCACTGACCTGAGATGGCAGAGGCCACCTTAGGATCACAGTAGGTGTCTCGTACCTACCTGAGTCTGCAGCTTTGAACTGTAGGTATTGCCCTCTCGTTCTCCCTCATCCCTTCAAGTTTTGCGCGTTTTCTTATAACATGGGAAGGCCAGATCAGTGAAAAAGGTGGAGGGAATTCCGAGCCATAGGAAAAAATTCTGAGCCGCAAAGAAATGCCAGGCCCACGCCTCTGAGAGGCGTTTAACTAGAGATGGGATGGGCTCTAGTGGGGTGGTGGCCAGTCTGGTCTCCGTTAATACTCAACTGTTCCCATGGCAACTGCGGTGTCCCAGGGAGGAGGCTGCGGAGGCAACCTGGGAGGTCCCCGGGGGACAGCGGGGATTCGGCGCGGCAGCTCGCTACGGCCCAGCAGTTTGTTCTGCCACGGGAGCCTCCCTCCCCCACCGCCGACCCTCAGAAGCTCTCTGCCCTCTACACACTCCTGGATCTTTCTCTTTCACCCGCCCAGAAGCCCCTGCTACTCGTCAGCGCCCCCGCTCGGGCCCAGCCTCACCAGCCCCGGGGCACGAGGGCTGCCTGGCCCACAGCGCCCTCAGGCATCGCGCTGGGCGATTTCAGCTCCGCCGCGGCAGCCCCGACAGCAGCCGCCTCAGCTATGGTGGCACGAGCGGCTCAAAACGCGAACTAGAGCCTGGGCCAAGTTACGGGCTGGAAGGCGGAGCCGACGCGAGGGGGTGCGGTCTGCAACCTGGAGGTCGTTTCCCGAGTGGACAAACGAAGCCTACGGAGGCGGAGCCAATGTAAAGGGACTAGGAAGCTGAAGATTTAGGACTCCAGAGTTACGAATTGCGCACGGTATAATTGTGGGTACCGCTCTTAGAGGAAGGTCAACAGAAGACAGCTTCAGAATTGAAGAGAACCAGACCTTTTATGGTATTTTCAGGCCTGTCCCCCCGGAGAACTGCACTTCCCAGAACCCCAAAATGATAGCCACGCCTCCAAAAGTGTTAAAGTTGGCTTTTGATAGGCCCGAGGGACCGTAGTTGAAACTTAACTCCTAGCTCAGAATTACAAGGTAGAGATACAGCTAAAGTTCTGCGATCCACCCGAAGCGCTTAAAGCGTTTAGGTTTAGAGTAGTTTTTGATCACTATCGGCCCAGCGCGTAGACCCATGTGGAAAGCATTCTGCGTAATTCAAATGCTAACAACGGTGCTTTAAATTAGGTAATGTCTGGTTTTGAAGGAAGAAAGAGGTGATCAAAATCTGGAATACAGCTTTAAGATCGCGAAAAGGAAAAACAGGTGATCGCGCCTATAGGAAACGTTAGTCTCGTGGTTTCTTCAGCCTCCGAAGTCCTACTGTGTACTAGGTTAACTAGAACCTTGTTACTACCGAACTTTTCTCCAACTTGTTAAATCTTATTTGTGAATACTTCCCCCTTATGGTTGTTACTTTCCAAGGTCACTGCAAAGCTTACTGGGGTGGTTTTTCTAGCTCGTAGGGTTGGGGAAATGTGTGGAAAATACAGTACTATATATTTCACATGTATATAAGCTAAACAGCTGTAGGATTCTTCACCTGGATAATAAATATTATGAAAAGGTTAGCTTTGGGCTTCAGAGAAACGCTATGTTGATGCTGTCTCACCCTATACAGACCTTTGTGATCCCTGAGATGACGCATTCACAAGAGTAGAACCCTTAAACAAATGGTTGTGGGCAGACTGTGTAGCCAAATGACAAAACAGTATTGTGTGTACTGCAATTATGTATTGAAAATAAGACTTTTAGAGCTTACAGGTTGACATGGACATCAATGATGCCACTTGTCCTGGAACAGCGGGGGAACAATAGCTACCAAAGGCATAAAAGGCTTCCTTCCCTCAACCATGCATTGTAGATCTGATAAAATTAAAAACTGGATTTTCAAATTTCCCAAATATAGAAGGGTGCAAGTGCCATTAGCCATAATCCTAGAAGCAGGTAATTAACTCCTTTGATCTTTTGTGATTTGACCCTTCACTGAAAGTTACACTGCTACAAATGTTTCCACCTGGTATCTTTGTGCGAGTCATTTTTGTCAACGAATGGTTTTCTTACCTAACCAGGTTTACAGTGTCACTGGTCATTTCTTGTGCAAAGCCAATTTTGCCCTTACAAAAAACGTTCCCCAAATTAATCTTCTCCGAAGCTAAAGCTACACTCGCAAATCTAAATAAACTCCTGCTTTCCTTGTCTACAATGAAAAACGGGGAACAGTGTAATGAAACTGAAGTCTGGAATCGGTATTTCCAGCCCAACGCCAAAAGGACACATTTTAAATTCTTTCCAATCTAGGCCAGCTTTAATTGTCTATGTACCATACTGCCTTTGGAATGCCAATGTGGAGAACAGGGTCAGTGATGGAGATCCTTTTAAGAGTTTTCAATAATACAAACAGCCTGCTGTTGCACATGTGCCACAGGTTCACCATTATACCGACACTTCCACACTTCATGAATTTCTCAGAAACAAAGACTCAGGTCCAGTGCAAGATGTTACTCCCTTTGCTCCAGAGTACTTGCTACCCCATTCTTACATGTTTCATCCTCCATACACTATTTTTTATTCTGCTTATGTCCTAAACATGATTACATGGTGTTTACTGAGAATAGACATTACACAATAGTCTTGTTTAGCATTATGCTTACTAGTTTTTTTGTTTGCAATACTAGGGATTAAACATAGGGGCACTCGTTCACTAAGATACATTCCCAGCCCTTTTCATCTTTTTTTAAATTCTGAGTTAGAGGCAAATAAGGAGCAATTAGAAGAACCTAGAAAACAGGCCAGATTAAACATTTGCTCATCATGCAGGACACTGTAAGTTAGCTGAGCCAATGACTGTAGTTGGAAACAGGATAAATCGCAAGGCAATGCTTCTAACACTGCTTTCCTAGTTAACAAAAATCTCTTCTATTAGCACGGTTTTATAATGACAGAATTTAAGCCGGGCGTGGTAGCTCACGCCTGTAATCCCAGCACTCCAGAGGCTGAGACAGGAGGATGGTTGTGCATTCGAGACCAGCCTGAGCTACAAAGTGAGCTCAAGGCCAGCCTGAACAGCATAGTGAGACCCTGTCTCAAAAAGAAAAGGGTTGGGGATCTAGCTCAGTGACCTAAGTGCCTGTCTGGCAAGCACAAGGTCATGAGTTTGATCCCCAGTGCCACACACACAAAAAAAAGACAGAACTTAATCTTGTCTCAAAATTTCCAACTCATCACCCAGTGTTTAGCTTCCCCATCCTCCACACATAGCTCCATCACTATTAACACTTACGTGCCTTGTACAGCAGTTCCAATTCTATTTAACATACTAGTTACATCTCAGCTTAAAAGCTGTATATATCAAATTATTTTCCTTTATTCCAAATATGCATTTTAACTGATTTTTTCAACTGACAATAGGTCTACCTCATTTTTTATGAATTCATGTCCACATAAAATTTTAAAATCAACAATACAATGGCATGGGAGTCTTGAAGCTCTTATAGGACTATTCGAAATTAATGATTCTGGCACAGGAAATGTATCAATTCTTGGTTATTAGTCATTCTCCATAAAAATGTGAAGATATGCTACCTATACTGTGTGAGACCTCCCCGCCCCACCCCGGAGAGACAAGAGCTATCACTATTTTCTAGATCCTTCTTCAAAGAATGTTACCTCTCAATTCGCCTCAGCCCATTCTAAGTACTGTATGTCAACCAGTTATAGCCATAAATATACTATCATACCACAACAAAAACAACATATAGACTGTCTGCCTTTGTCTTGTGTTCAAAATATTTTTAAACCTGTTACAGAAAGGCCTCACCCCAGACATTTCATCCATAATTCTGAAAAAAAATATTGCTATAACATCATATTGTATAACATTATACAAATGAACAGTATGTATGAAGCTTATATAACTGAACCTGATTTGTTAGCGATCTTAGATTAGTAGCACCTCAATGTCAAAAAACTCCTTTAATAAAACTTTGTAAATTATGTGTAAAACTGTAAAGTATGAAAGTAGGTAACATCTTGCCTTAAACACCTATTATCTTAGCCACTAAGATTGTGTTTATGTCCTATTATTCTCTAAGATAACAGATCAATTGCCTTGCACAAATGGTACCATGAGGCTAGCTTTCATTGTAGGATGACTTCTAAAACAAATACATGTCAAGTTGTACACAATTTTGAAGCCTCTTTGGTAAGACATTCCACAAGGACTAAGAAGACTAAAAACTTCCCCAAAATGACATGTCAAAAACTTTGAGAATGGGAAGGAATTCCTATGAAACTTCAAAAGTACCCTCTCTCCAATATGTCTCAGGGCATTAAGAATTCTCTACTTCAATTTTACAAAAACCTTCCAACAGCAAATCCTGCTTTAATTAGTATAACTGATTTATTTCAATCACCAAACAACTTCTGTTCTTGTTTCTAAAAAAATAGTCACTTTCAAAAGCAGAAAAGGAAAGATATATATTTAATATATAAAAGAAAATGCTAAATCTGACATAATTATATTCTTAAAAACATTCCATTTATTTACAGATGTATAAAAAGGTGAATTATTGGTCTACTGAGATCATGCGTCTTAGAGAGTTAGGGTGAGAGCTGTCTTCCAGGTTTTTCAACTCTTCTTACTCATCCTTCATTCACACACATGTAATTTTCATAGATCAGTTTCTTCTGGGGCAAGGTTAAAGGACAGAAGTTTTTGGAGATTCTAGATTTGTCAAGACCATAAGACTGTTCTGAAGACTGAGCCCTCCTCAAATTAGCCCTGATGACTCCTGTATCTGTCTTGAGAACATTATATCTTGGTTGGGGGGTTTGTGGGGGGTAATGGCATCTGAAGCCTTCCATGAACACCTGGAATACCTCATTTCTATCTCTGTACATCTCTTATAAGCATACCCAAGTGTCCAAGAATTGACCTGGACCTGTTTTCTTCTAAAAAAGGGAAAGCATTCAAAAGTGAAAATGGTCCTTCTTTTCCTGAGGATTTTTCACTCCCTTGCCAGCTGATCCAGCCACAAGAGCCTTGGGAAGTCAGGGGTAAAGCAGAGAACAGACTAGCAATAAAACAATGGGAAACTACTACACCCAGGTTAAAGAACTGGCATCTCCAATGAATGTTAGGAAGGGAGACAGGTGCTAAACTCCTTAGCTAAGGCATTGAATAAAATCTGCTGGGTAAAGAGAAAAGACAAGGAGAAGCTGAGGAGCATTCTTTGAACTACTTCAAGCTTCCTCAGTAGAGAGGGAAGGTTAAGTGCCAATGGGCAGGTCTAGAAAAGCAAGTAACACAAAAACAAAGAATTTGTTCTCTCTGCATTTTGCAGAGGAAGCCTTCCTATCCTTTTAGACCAGTTGATGGGCAGAGTTAATGGAAGGGGAATCAGTCGTGGAAGTAATAATTCACCGGCTAGATTCACATTCCAAAGCTGGTCTCACAACCTAGGTATGAAGATATGTTGAGCAGGACTTGGGTAAGGAAAGGAGATATAGAAGAAACAGCATGACCTAGGCACAGCCCAGGCAGTGGAAGCTCTTGTGTTAGTGTTTTACAACACAAGCAAATCCTGTCAGTGAAGACAGAACAGGGGTTACATTCCAAAATATAATTATTTAAGAAAGGCAAAATGCAGCAGCTAAATCCCAGTCTATACATTTTCTGAATAGTGATTCTTGCCCCCAGGAGTTTCCAAGAGACCCCTCAAGTGCACCATGATTATTTACAAACTAGATAGGAAACATCATTTCTATACTCAATACAAATCTCATCTTCTAGGTTGAAAACTTCAGCCTTTGAGAAATCTATGAAAACAACTATACAAAAATATAAATATCTTTATCTTTACAGGCTGTCAGTCCTTCATACCCTGACAGCTAATGAGTGAAAAAGCTCTACAGATCATTGAATCCATGATAGTAGATAAAAAATATATATTGTGATTCAAATACTGCCTTATTTCCCTGGTAGAGTGCCTACTATGACTTTTCTTAACCACCTGTGCAGGTAACAGTGAATGAAACCTTCAAGCACCAGGAAGCTGGTTTGATCTGGGAAACATCCAGCCCCACAATTTTTTATTTTGGCCACTGTCTCTGGTGGGGGGGGGGGTGTTTGCCTTTCATTTTAGCTATCTCTTGAGTGATGTGATTTGTGAAAGGGGAAGGGTTCCCTCCTTACCTACCTCCAAAGTATATATTTCTGGTAGAAATCCCTGGCAAGAGGAAATTATCTTTCAATACCCACAAAGGCAGTAAGGGAGAACTATGGTTTTTAGCATCTCAAAGTAATCACATTAATAATAATAAAGTTAAAAGATCCCTACTTCACCAAAAGGCTTGCATTTGGAATTTTGACTGAAAAGGTAAGCAAACAGAAGCTACTCAGGATAAAAAAAGAAGATAAAATTTCGCCAAATGACATAAAATCCTTCACTTTGGTATTTCACGGTACACATTCTATCTCAATCACTGAAATAACAACTTAAAATGATTTCTTCTGGATCCCTCTGCACAAATGCATCATATTCCTTAGATTTTATATTTAACCAAACAGCTATCAGCTACAGTTCAGTTGAAAATAATTCCAAAGTCTAGCGCAGCTTTTTTCTCTTGGGGAGTTGGGGGGAGGGGGCGGACTAGGTACCACTATGGAGCCAGAGTCTTCAATAAATTCCTTGGGTAAGGGGCACCTCGTGTTCAGTAATGGATCACATCTTCTCAGAGAGGATTAGAGGACCCAGCACCACAAGTGAGGTAACACATTTTAACATGATCAGAATTTCATATTATTTCTTATACCAGGGGTCAGCACCCTACTACCTTTCTCTATCATCTACTGCACCATCAAAGTCAAGGATCACAATTCCATGACACAAACAAAATGCCTACAGAGAAAGGTGGTGAGATTCAACTTCCCCTCACAGCCTGGTTTCTGTCTGAGGACAAACAAGTTCATTTCCCTGAAGAACTTGGTGAGACCCCAGAGTTGCCTAACTTAGCCATAATAGGTGCCAATGTAGGCATCACCTTGCTCTCCCGGCCTTCCTGGTCACTCCCAGTTAAGTTCATTTTATGTCCAACTGACCCAATTTTAGCAGCTACAGGTGCCAAACAAGGCATCACCTTGAGAGTCTGACCATCTGCATCACTCGGAGGATTAGCTACTTTTAAACCTAAGGGTGCTAACTTTGGCATAGGTCTCCACAAAGTATCTGTGTTGCTATTCTCCAGGCCAGTCTTCATGTGTAGGATGGGAGGTGAGGACACACTTTCAGGTTCTACAGGGAGACCAGAAGTACTCTTCCCTCCATCACTAGATTTCCTGTGAGAAAGAAATGAATCCTTTATCTCAGAGTCAATGACAATCTTAAGAACATCTGGCTCAGAGGTGGTTTCCACAAGTTGTTTTTCATTCTCAGAAAAGTCATCTTCTTCCAAGTGCAAAAGGAGGGGGCTGATAGAGTCACTCTCCCATTGGTCATCAGGCATCTCTTTTAAATCTGTTCCCAAGTGGCCAACCTGGAAAGGTGCTCTGTTCCCAGGAGGAACCTTACTAATAAAAGCCCGCTGAGCATCTCCTGGGAACTCTGTATCCACAGAGGTGGGCAGTTCAGCAAGACTGACAGAGTCATCATTTAGCTGCTGATTAAGAAAGGCAATCTCATTGAGCAGCGAAGTCAGTGTCTCATCAGTATCATCATCATCTTCCATGTTAGTCAGTAGTTCACTGGGATCAAGAGCTGCATCCTCTATAGCTGATGCTACTTTCCTCAGTTCCATCTCTATGCTTGAGTCCTTGAGATCTTTCATCTTTAATTTATGAAATGGAGATTCCTTTGACTTCAGTCTTTCTCCTCTTGATTCACTCTCCTTCCACTTATACCGATTCCCTCTTATATCACCTGAAATCTTTTTAGGTAAAAACTCCTGTGTTTCCTGCATACTGGAAACATCAACTATTTGTGAAAAACCAGAATCTTTATTTGCCAGAAAAACTTGTGTTGAACCCAATACCACTCTGCCATCTCTGTGGTTTCCTCTGGAAGAGGCTCTACTGGAATCCTCTGAGCTATCTTCATTCCTGACAGTGTCTTTCAGGTGGCCAGATGATTTGCCATCAGGAACTTCATGAGGGTATTTGTTGCCACCTGCATGTACCAAACTTCCCTCTGTAGCCAATGATGTAACATTAACAATTCGTGGCATCATAAATAAGTCATCGCTTTCTGAAAAGTAAAATTAAAAAAAGAAAAATTCATTTAGATGTACAGCAGATATGACTTTTCCTCTCCCGCATCAATTTTATCAAATGACCATTGTGTGATACAGTCAAAATTCACTAGTCTATTTTTGTCAAAAAGATTAAAGAAACAGTTAAATAAAACCCAACCCAAAGAGTCTGACATTCCATCATCAATAGAAGTTCCATTTAGTTGGTGTAGTGGTGCAAACCACGACACCTAGCTAACTTTTTTCATCTGGGAGGCTGAGGCAGGAGCATCACCTTGCGTTCAAGGCCAGCCAGGGCCACATAGTGAGTTTGAGGCCATCCTGGGCTACATCGTGTGTTCAAGGCCAGCCTAGACTGCATAGTGAGATCCTGTCTCAAAAAAGTTCCATTTAATAATTTTATAGAACTGCTCCCCATGCTAATTCTACTCCAAGGGCAGAAATGTGTCTGATTCTTGTTCATCCAATTAATTGTTACTCTAAGGAAAAAATGAAGCTGTAGAAGTAGCATGGTAAGGAAAACAGTAGCTCTCCGGACTGGACTTGGCAGCAGAAACAAGAACTGTTGCTGGCAACGTCAATGAAGTAACTAGGATTTTAATACTGATGAGGATATTCTGTTACCTTAACAGAAATTTAGGTGTCTAAGACCTAAATTATAAAATGAGACTTCCTTTTCAACTTTCCTCCTTTAAGAGTGGTGCTTAAACTGAATCATGCTGATAAAGTGGGAATACACAATTTCTGAGTATAACATAAAATTGGTAAAATATTCATCCACACCAAGAACTAAGACAACCCCTCAACATCTTTCACTGTGGTATCTTTATTTTTCTACTTAAAAATAACCAAAATAGTTCTCAATCCCAGATAAAACACACCAACTAATATCACAGATCAAGTTGGATTTACTCAAAAATACAATTACTAAAGCAAATATCAACAGAATAGCTGCCTCTTAATCATTATTGAACACATTCAAGGACTTCTCTGTCACTCAAGAGACCAGGGATAACATTTTTCACTACCCATAGAAGAAAACATGACATACCTGATTGAACCATACTACTGCTGGCAACTTGAGGCTTCAGATCAGTTTCTAAGAGAGCAGGAGAAACAGTTACCACCGGCCCTGAGAGCAGAGGACCTTTTAAGGTAAGTAATTGCCCTTGTGGGGTCATCACGAGGTTGGCAGACGTGTGTGGAGTACTGGAGGGAGAGGTGTTTTCTATAAAGAAGATTAAAAAATTACAGATAAAATACCACACTTTCACTTAAAGGCAAGAAATACATTTCAAATTTAGAGAAACTAAATGTAGATTTTATTATCTTGGACCACATTTAACTGAGTAATAGTTACCTGTCCAGTGATTCTGCTAAGGGAGAGAACTTGTTGAAGAACACAGCTGTGAAAATATTTTCAAAATGATGCACCTCTGATTTTATATTTAGGTAAATATATACAAATTTTTATTTTTTGCCTCTGATAGTCTTAATAGAAAGTCAAGATAAAGGAATATATAATTCTATTCCTAAGCTCCCTTTCCCATACACTTCTAACAAACTTAAGTTTCTAGGCCTTAGTTTTTCTATCCTTGAAATGAGAAAGGTGGTCACTAAATTTCTTTCTAGCTGGGTGTGGTGGCACACACCTGTAATCCCAGCACTTGGGAGGCTAAGGCAGGAGAATTGCTGTTTTGAGGTTAGCCTGTGCTACATAGTGAGTTCAAGGCCAGCATGAACTATATAGTAAGATCTTATCTCAAAAAAACTAAAGGAAAAGTAAAAATTAAAATATAAATTTCTTTCTTAGATACAATATTCTCTTCCTGTATTAAAATTTTATTGATTGATTGATTGATTGATTGGTAACAGGGATCAAACTCACAACCTTGCCCTTACCAAGCAAACGCTTGAACCACTGAGCTAAGTCCCCGGCCCCTTAGATACAATATTAAAACTAACTTTCCAGGTGTGGTGGCACACGCATGTAATCCCAGAATTTAGGGGGCTAAGATAGGATTACTGCAAATTCAAGGCCAGCCTGGGCTATATAGTGAGTTCAAGGCCAGCAATTACACAGCAAGACCTTGTCTCAAAACAAACAACCCAATTCAATGTGTTAAAAAGGTTTTAGTAGGGCCAGGGATCTAGCTCAGCGGTCTAAGCGCCTGCCCGGCAAGTGCAAGGTCATGAGTTCAATCCCCCGTGCCGCAAAAAAAAAAAAAAGGTTTTAGTGTCCATCTGGTTTGATATAATACACCATATTTCCTTGTTCATACACACTAGGTTACCTTAAGAGTAAATAAGGATACAAGTTATATACATGTATCTAAAACCTTATTTCCAAAATCAAGACAGAAGACCTTAAAGTCAATTTTCTTTGTTCCTTAATAGATCTGATGAGAAACAGCCTGATTCAACGAAACTAAATTTTTCCTTTTTCTTTTTTAAGCCATGGTCTATGTTGCAGGGCAGTTCCAAACTCCTAGGCTCAAGTGATCCTGCCTCAGCTTTCCGTGTACCTGAAACCAAAGGCAATCACCATGGACAGCTCATAATAAAACAAAAAAAAATTTTTTTTTGAGACAGGGTCTCACTATGTAGTTTAGGTGGTCTTGAACTCACTAAGTTAAGTTCAGGTTGGCCCTGGACTCACTGCAATCCTCCAGCCTCAGCCTCCCAAGAGCTTAGATTATAGGCGTGTGCCACCACACCAGGCTAAAATGAAAAATTTTTAACAAAATTTCTGTTATATTGGTCTCAGCCAGACCCAACCTTTCTCAACCTATCAGCAGAACTGCAGGAAAATCCAAAATGTCACATATAAAATCTGAAAAGATGGTAGTTTACAAACTTGCTAAAAATACACAGCTGTAGATGGCTATTAGAAGTAGAGCTTAATGTGATGAAGACTGGGTTAATTTATTAAGGTTTGCTTGAGAATGTGAAGCCAGAAACTGAAACCTAATGTAGTTCATATTCTACTTTTCATACAACTCAGCTTTAATTAAAACTGGAACACTACTGGCCAAGAGAAGACATTCAGTCTATTTAACTGATGTTCATCTGCATTAAGGAAAGCAAAGAATGTCCCTCCTACCTGTGGCCTGGTCTCTTTTTCTGGAAAGAATCAAAGGTTTCCCCCTCCTGTTATTAATAAACATCTGTCCAAGATCTACAGATGATGTAGAAGATCCTTCCTGCTGTTTGCTAGTTCTGGGAGACTCATCAAACTCATTTGATCCCATCTTCTTTTTTCTTTTTTGAGCCTCTAGTGCTTGTTGTTTTGCATAAATATACTCTAGCTTCTTCAGGACCACTTCTTCTGTCTTACCTACAGGTTGATAAGGAATAAATTATCACTCTTTTCATGACCCCACATAATAATGAGAAATAGAATCAACTGAAATCCAGTTGATTTAAATGTATTCCCCAAAACTATGGAAGGCAAGAGTGATTATAATCCAGAAAATATCCTCTACCCACTCAAAAGATAGCCCTACTGTAAACTTAAGGAACCAAGCTGAAACTAAGTAGTATCTGGAAGGCCTACTGAGGATTTCTCTTTGATAAAGGTGTTACTAACTCTCGGCTGGAGACCACTTACATATCTCACCTGAAAGAGATGATACCTTTCGTATCAGGATATTCCGTTTTCTAGTCAGGAGATTTTTTTGTCCTATCAGTTTGTCTGCCTGATCTGTTAGCCCCTGAATTTCACTGAATGCCTAGGATAAAAACAATAATATTATGTTAATTGATCCACTCTTTCTTAAACACCAGGAAGACTTACAAATTTAATGAAAAAAATTTAAAATAGTAACTTTACAAATGCCATGTAAAATAACCATGTACCAGAAATCATTAAACTGTATGGAGTTTTTGGACTTACACTTGGAGGGAAAATAGATGATGATTATTTCTGATGAGCATCACTGAGTGTTCTATTGTGAGGACACATAAAATACTCATATCCTGCTTAGATTTTAATTGAATTTAAAATAATCTCAGTGGGGCAAGACGGCACACACCTGTAATCTCAGCACTCAGGAGGCTGAGACAGGAGGATCACCACTGATTTTGAAGTCAGCCTTGGCTACATAGTGAGTTTCAAGGGCAGTCTGAACAACATAGTGAGACTTTATCTCAAAAATCAAAAGTAAAAATAGCTAGGCCTTGTGGCGCACACCCACAATCCCAGCACTCAGGAGGCAGAGACCGGAGGATCACTGCAAGTTCTAGACCAGCCTGGGCTACAAAGTGAGCGCAAGGCCAGTCTGAATGGCATAGCAAGACCCTGTCTCAAAAAGACAAGGGCCAGAGATTTAGCTCAGTGGCCGAAATGCCTGCCTGGCAAGCACGAGGTTGTGAGTTCAATCCCTGGTGCTGCAAAAAAGAAAAAAAAAGTAAAACTAAAATAACATTGCCCTACAGGGATATAAATGTTTACTCTGTACTTCTCGAATTTCATGTTAAGCAATTTAAATGAAATTGCCTTATTCCATTTGCAAAGGTGAGACTTCTGCTAGCTTCAATATTTCAGATTTTCTTTTAAAATGCTGTCAACTGTCAAATATGTTAAATATGGTATGGCTTTCCACTGTGATAAACTGTTCTAAGTGTTAGAACAATTTATAGAGTACATGTTAAAACACAGTCAGTTTCTGACTTTATTTGAATGTAGGATAGTTCTGTCAAGTAAGAACTTAACTGTCAGTAAAAACCTACTCAGACTCAACATAATTTTCTAAGAGACTTATTAGGCATTCATTAGTCCACATCAATCTCCTGCATATGACAATAGGTCCCCTTTCTTACAGCATGTGTAAGACTCCTCTTTAAGGTCTTCTTTGTTATTATTTACACAGAGCACTTACCCGAGTAAGAATGAGACTTTTGGAAACCTTGGAAGAATGAAGTAATCCCAATGTGATCTTCAATTTTTCAAAGAGATCTCTCATTTCACCACGCCGCCGTCGCTCATTGGCAGTATGTGTCCGACGATAGTAAGCAAAAGCTTCTGCTTCTTTCTGTAGTTTGTCACTCCAGTAATCAGGTTTCAGTTTTAGAGGAACTGGTGGGGCCTGTCCAAACAAGAATGCCTCAACATCTTTCACATGGATCTGCGCTCTTCTTCTACCACAATGACACTCACTGCTCTATCTCAGGTACCTAGTGACACCTGACTGGAATGTTGCTACAGTCACTCAACTGCTCATCTTGCTATCATCTTGTGTCCTTCCTCCAAATCTACTTTCAACAATGCCACCAATATATGTTCTAATACATACTAATGTAATCACATCAATTCCTAGCTAAAATTTCAGAGATTCTCAAATGAGGAAAAATCTAGAGGTGGAAGGATTAGGGGATTGGGAAAATTTGTACAATTGTACAATTTAATATAAATATAGCTCAGGGGCACAGTGCTTGCCTAACAAGCATGAGGTCATGAGTTTTGATTCCCAGTACCATAAATAAAATAAAATAACATGAAATAACAAAATAACATAACATAAAATTAGTTTTCCTGACACCAATTAACATGAAAAAAGTAAAATTTTGACTGGTGGAAAAGAGCCTTGACCTTTCTCAGTTTTTGCTAAAAGATCACCTATCACAACCTATATAATCTTTCTCTCCAACAATTCCTGCTAAAAACTCTCAGCTGGGCAAGGCTGTACATGCCTGTAATCACAGCACTGGGAGGATCACTGCTAGTTTGAGGATAGCCTGGGCTATATATACTGAGCTCAAGGCCAGTCTGGAATTCACAGAGGTATAGTCTCAAAACAAAAAACAAAAAACAAACCAAAACAAATCCCAACACACACAACCCTTACATTCCTGTAATTACATAGGCATTGATTGATCTGTACCTGTTAAGCTGTCCTTCCTCCCTCCCAATCCCCCACCTCATTTAAATTTTAACATTTGAAACTCAAATTCTGCACTATATTAGGAAAATTTCTTGACTTTCAGCATGCCCTAGAGTCCCCCTCCACCCCCCAGCACTGGGGATTGAACTCACGACTTCATGCTTGCCACACAGGCACTTACACCACTGAGCTTAATCGGCCCTTGTCTTTTTGAGACAGGGTCTCACTATGCTGTTCAGGCTGGCCTTGACCTCACTTTGTAGCTCAGGCTGGTCTCGAACTCAACGATCCTCCTGTCTCAGCCTCCTGAGTGCTGGGATTACAGGCAGGCACCACCAGGCCCGGCTTAAAGTTCCTTTATCTTACTCTATTTCAAATTCAAAACTTTCTTATAGGAGCCAAGGGTATATAGCTCAGCAGTACAGAGCCAGCCTGGCAAGCACAGGGTCCTGAGTTCAATTCCTGGTACAAAAAATAAATAAATAATTTCTTATAAAGAAGTTATGGCTACACATAAGGTTTAAAAATACATGAAGAGCTTATAAGGAAACGCAACCACACCTTGTAACCTACTCCCAAATCTTCAGAAGCAACACTTTTTATTCTTTTAATGGCCTCTTCTGGTTCTCAAACAGAATATAATAAAGCTATTCTTTGCCAGTATCAATAATACCCATTGACCTGTTGCTATATAGAAAGGGATCCAGCGCATACTATTCTTAACATCTTTTCGTCCCATCTTTCTAATACACAGTTATACCATTAAGTTTAGTTCTTCTGACATCTTAGCCACTTGCATGTAATTCTTTTCTTGTTTTGTCCATAAACAATGTATCTTGTCTTTCTTCTTTATGAAGATATTATCATCTGTATCCTTCATGTCTTCTTCCCTCTTTAGCCTCCCAATTTGTGATTCATATTTACATTTTTCAAGAGTGAAAATAAACTCTCCATATTTTACTCATAGATTAAATTATAAAAAAAATCACTGACAGTACCTAAGCTATTATGACATTGTAAATATTCACAGAAAGTGAATCATAATTAATTTTCTCTCTTTTTAAATATGGAATGCTTCACAAATTTGCATGTCATCCTTGCACAGGGGCCATGCTAATCGTCCCTGTATCATTCCAATTTTAGTATATGTGCTGCCAAAGCGAGCATCATAATTAATTTTCTATCTTACATAGTTTTCTGTTTTTCTCTCTGAAGTTTCTAATGGCTCTTTTTTTTTTGACACTATTTGTCTTTATCACAACCCAGACAGTACTCCAAATCTCTTATGTGAAACTACTGCCTTCCTAAAGTTAAACCCACTGTGGAGTAGAGGTCCCATTTGACCCAGTTATTCCCCTTCTAGGTATCTTCCTGAAAGAATTAAAAAGCATCATACCACAGCAATATATGCACCCATGTTTACAGCAGCACAATTTGTAATAGCCAAATCTTGAAAATAGCCCAAATGTCCATCAACTAGTGAATGGATAAAGACGTAGTTTTTTTATACAGCAAAGTACTACTCTGCCAAAGCTTGACAATTTCTAGCTAAATGGATGTACCTTGAGACCATAACCTTTCGTGAAATAAATCGGATACACATGTACAAATACTGTATTGTTTCTCTGTTGAAAAACACCAAAAGTGTAAATAAGGACCAAAACGTGTAATTACTGTGAAACAGGAAGAAAATATTAAAATGGAGAGGGGAATAAGGAAGGGAGGAGGAAGAAAGGAAAATAAAGGAGGCAAAAGGAAAGAAGGGAAAAGTTTAAAAAAAAAAAACGAAAAAAATGGAAACAATGCTTTTGTAAATGAGGGAAGGACATGCTGAAGGGAAGGTAGAGAAATGGGGAAAAAAGACAATCACGTTATACCATGTACAGGTACAAATTCCCCGTGATGAATGTGAGCATTATATATATCTAAAATGTTCCAATAAAATCTGATTGAAAAAAGAAAAATCCACTGTGCATTAAATAGTTTGAGAGAACAGCTGGGCATAGTAACACACATGCCTGTAACTCCCCGTGTATCCCTCCCTCAGGATTGAGGCAGGAGGATCATGAGGTCAGTCTCAACTACAGGGTAAGTTCAAGGCCAGCCTGGAGTACACAGCAAGACCTTGTCTTTAAAAAAAAAAAAAAAAAAAAGGTGTAGAAGAATAAAAGATGCAATAAGACAGGAAAAAAGAAATGCCAAGTTTAAGTACAGCAAAGCACTGCAAATATTTACATGGAATATTTTGGGTATTAAACAATTATGTAAGACTGAGAATGAAAAAACAAATGAAAAAATGAAAGTAACATGCAAAACAATTAGAACCACAGAAATATGTCTTATATAAGATCTCTGATTCAGACTAACGCCAAAGCAATCATACTGAGCTTTCTAAAAGGACTAGAATGTAAACACCATCTTCCAATCCAATCCCCATCACTGTCTTTTCTCTCTTAAGAGGACAGAATAACAATGGAAAATAGTTTAAACAACCACGAGCTCTTCCATCCCTATTGTTAAAGAGAATCCTTGCTTAATTATGCTATCATCATACTATTTGCTGAATACATTTATAAAATTAAAGGAAAATAATTCCATGGCTCTTTGAATAGCTGGTCATGGTTATATAGAGTAATTTTTAGGCTGCTGAAAATCATGAACCTAGTCAAGGAAGAATGCCAAGTGTCTCACTTCAAATCAATATAATATAGAATTAGTTTTCAATTACATTTGATAAATTCCATACCCATTTTAACTTCTCCAAATTATTCCACTCTTTTTGGAGAGAAAGGGAATTAAGAGGGGAAAAAAGCATATTAATAAATATTTTATTATGGAAGACATGTTGATTATGCTATTAAAAATCACCCTAAAAAAACATGGTTAATATACTGTTGTTTCAATCCTAAGAAAAATGTTATCAATTTATTATGCGTAATTTTCACTAAATATATTTTAAATACCTTTTGGCTTCTTTCAGTAGCTTTTTCATCTGCATGGGTATGGCACCTAAACAAAGACAGTATTGTTTATTATCACACTGAAATTCAATAATCTAGAACCTACTTAACATCTATATACCACCTCAAATTGTCCAAATTATAATCAAATTATCTCCCTCGAGATGCAACAGATGCCACATTGTTTATTTAATAGTATACTTTTCTCCTCTAAATACAAATATTCATTAAAATGGCAAATTTTCTTCATTCATGAAATAATTTCAAACATAAAAAATGTACAAATACAAGCATAGCCTATATAACTGAGAAATACCCACAAAACAGAGATCTCTGTGCAGTCTATTCAAGCACATTCCTTTTCTTCCTTCTTACAGGTGAGCATTCCTGAACTGAGTTTTTTGTTTTTTTGTTTTTTTGTTTTTTTTTTGCGGCACCGGGGATTGAACTCATGACTTTCTGCTTGCCGGGCAGGCGCTTAGACCGCTGAGCTAGATCCCCAGCCCTGTTTTTGAGACAGGGTCTCACAATGCCGTTCAGGCTGGCCTTGAGCTCACTTTGTAGCCCAGGCTGGTCTCGAACTCACAACGATCCACCTGTCTCAGCCTCCTGAGTGCTGGGATTACAGGCATGAGCCACCACGCCTGGCTCTGAACTGAGTTTAAATGTGTATCTTCAGAGTTTCGCTGGGAATACTATTTTAAGTAGTACATATTACATCTTTCTGTAATCGACTTGCTTCACTCAGCATTACACCTGAGAAATGTTGATACACACAGTCCTAATTCAATCATCCAGCTGGGCGTGATAGTGTATGACTGTAATCCCAGCACACTGAAGGTGAAGGCAGGAAAACTGCCCCCAGTTTGAGGCCAGCTTGAGTCACACAGTGAGCTCAAGGCCAGCCTAAATTACGTAGCAAGATCCTATCTCAAAAGACCAAATCAATCAATCAGTCAATCAGTCTTTTAAACTGGTACAGTCTTCACAGTGTGAATTCTACCCCTCCCCCAAAATTTTTCTGGTGCCAGGGATTTAGCTCAGCAGTGTAAGTGCCTATCTAGCAAGAGCAAGGTTGTGAGTTCGATGCCTGGTACCTGGTTTCTGAGTATTAGTAATTTAGGTTGCTTGCAAAGCTTCAAAAACAGCAAATGATGTTTTGATGGATAGTCCCCTCTGTGATCCCTTGAATGCGGGAACTTTTCTATGACACAACCTAAGATTTAATTGCTAGATTCAAGAAAGAAGTGTGCACATCTTCAACTTTTTAATAAAAGTCAAATTACATTGCTCTACACCTAGATAACAGTACTACCACAAATTTCCATTTTTGCCAATCAAATGAGTATGAACCAGTAATCATTATAGTTTAACTTCCATTTCCCTAATAACTTGTAAAGTTTAACAAATTTGTATGTGCTTACAGGCCTTTTAGGTTTCCCCTTCCCTAAACTACTTGTGATATACATTTACTTACTTTCCTACTGGTTCATTCTTTAAGACTTGTCCTTTGTCAGTTATACATAGTTGCAATTAATTCTCTTATAGACTGAATTTGCCTTTTCATTATTTTCATGATGTTCTCATAGAATTTAAAATTTTTTAAATCTTTATTTTTATTAAGACTTAAAAATTAGAATCTTAATGGGAGAAGCCAGTGCTGGGGATTAAACTCAAGGCCTCATGCAGGCTAAACATATACTGTACCACAGTACCCTCACCCCCTTCAATTTGTCCCTTTATATTTTGTGCTTTGTGTTATTATTGGCTATTTATTTATTTATTTATTTTTGATCTTTTTGAGACAGGGTCTCACTACGCAGCTCAGGCTGGCCTTGAGCTCACTTTGTAGCCCCGGCTGATCTCGAACTCACAATGATCCTCCTGCCTCAGCCTCCCGAGTGCTGGGATTACAGGCATGCACCACCATGTAGTGGTCCTTTATTTTCCAATCTAGTAACATGGTATGTTTCTATTTACTGATTATTCTTCAATGTGTTTCAGTATAATTTCTAAAAAAGTCCTGCACAGATTTTGTTAGATATATTCCCAAAAAGTTTTTTCCCGTAACTGTTGTAAATGCTCTTTAAATTTTTACTTTTGTTTCCGCTATTTTTTCTACTTTTCATTTTTGTTTGTATTGTTTAGAAACTCAGTTTTCATATGTGGGAACTTTATCACCCAGCAACACTGCTCAATTTATTAATGAGGTAACAGGAAAGAAAAAGTCCGGCACAAAATAGCAAGTATCGTCTTTCCCTTCTCTCTCACATTTTAGTATATGTGCTGCCGAAGTGAGCACTTTTCTCCCCCATTTTAATCCCCAAATGATATAAGATTTACTAAAACAGAAAATGAAACACTATTCTTAAACAAGTTTTCATGCTCTTTTCATATTTTTTTTTTTTTTTAGTGGTACCAGGGATTGAACTCATGACTTTGCACTTGCCAGGCAGGCACTTAAGCCACTGAACTAGATCCCCAGCCCCTGCTCTTCATATTTTCATCTCATCAGTGGAACAGGCAAATTTTCATAACCTGGATCTCAACTGTTCAACTAGTAACCAAATTTAGAATCCAAAGTCCTATTCTTAAAAAATTGTTTATTTGTGTTAGTTATTAGACTGGCTGCATATGATATTTATGTATGTATGTATTTAAGTATGTGCTTATGTATGTCTTTTTAAGACAGGGTTTCACTATGCAGTTCAGGCTGACCTTGAACTCATTTTGTAGCCCAGGCTGACCTCAAATTCACAGTGATCCTCCTGTCTCAGTCCCCCAAGTGCTAGGATTATAGGTGTGCATCACCTCACCCGGCTTGCATATATGATTTAACACTTCACTCTGCTCCTGTTTGACCTAGTGGCACTCAACAGTAATCCCAGCACTCAGGAGGCTGAGGCAGGAGGATCACAGCAAGTTCAAGGCCAGCCTGGGCTACATAGTGAAACTGTCTCAAAAAAACCAAAAGAAGACTTTTAAATTGAAAGAAAACCAAATTTTGTCTAAGGTTAAATACTAACACTATCAAAACTAGTATTTTTATGCAATTGCATCTGGCTCAAAAAGTACTTTATTTACATTACACAATGTCTCCTAGCAATGACGAAAGTTTATCAGCCTATCTCAGTTCCTATTCTCATCTATACTCGTCAGAAATTAACAAAAATTAGGAAATCAGATCTGTTACCTAGAACTCTTTAAACAGAGTATCTAGTTTTCTTTCTGGTATAAAGCAATGACAACAACAATTCAGAGATAAATAAAACTTACATCTGTTTGAATGATTGTGTGTGAGCTGCTGTAGCCTTCTTGTGGGCAACACTGATTTCCTCTGAAAGCTCTTCCACAGTTTCAATGTCCACATGCTCTTCATCATCCTCAATGTATTCTATACAGTTATTCTGAAATACATTATCACAACAGTAAATACTATGTTGGGAGGCACACACACCCCAACTTTCAGCTGCAAGCTTTCCTCACAAATCAACCAACCAGTTCCAAACACTGATCTTACACCATAAGTACTCATGATCCTTAACTTGCTAACCATAATCATAAAAAGGAATTAAACTAGAACAATGTGATTACAGAGTCAACAAAGAACAACTTCGTAAGTCACAGATATATATTAAACAGACATCATTAATCGTTGATATGAACAGAGTCCCCAGAGGTCTGTACTAATGCGTCAATATTATTTCTAGAAGGCTAAATTTAGTTATGGGTATGTTATTTTATCAGTTTATTTTACTTATTTTTTGTGGTACTAGGGATTGAACTCAGGGCCTTGTACATACTAAGTGCTTTAACCACTGAGCTACCGCCCCAGCTCTTTATTTTTATTCTGAGACAGTTTCACTAAGTTGCCCAGGGTGGCCTGCCTCAGCCTCAAGAAGCAGCTAGGCTGGCTTAATAAATCTTAAGATCAAGTAACAGTAAAATAAAATTTGAAAAGAAGAAAAATTCTATTGGGGAGCTACAGGTATTAAAGTCAGCGACATAGCACACACTTAGTATGCACAAGGCCCTGGGTTCAATCCTTTGCACTGAAAGAAGTTCTTTTTTTTGAGAGAGGGTCTCGCAGGTTAGGCTGGCCTTGAGCTCACTTTGTAGCCCAGGCTGCTCTCTAACTTGCAAGGATCTTCCTGCCTTAGTCTCCCCAGCCTCCTGAGTGCTGGGCTTACAGGCATGCACCACCACACCCGGCTAAAAAAGTTCTATTTTAAGGGAACTTCATGACCAACCATATCAAATGCCCCAAATCAACAAACATTAACATATGTGAGACAAACATAAAGAGAACAGAACCCAGATTAGTCTTCTAAGTCTCTTACTCACACAGAATGGCACCTAAAGAGGAATTCAGGTTTCAAAAGAAACCCGGATTGCCATACTTCCTATACCTAAAAAGGAGTCAATCAAGTTGGCATTTATTGAGCACTTATCAAAGAAATTCACTGGATATTTTATGTAACAATAGAATTACATGAATATACGTGATAAGCAGATATTTTTGAGTTCACCTTTAAAAGAAGTGTTTACTCAGAACTAAACAAGGAATGTTATCTGTTATCTCTATTTGCACTGTACTAGAAAGGCACAACTCAAAATGAAGCATTTCAGTCATTTTTTTAATCTTTTCGATTTGTTGGAAAATTACTTACCCCCCAAATTATAGGTTCCACAAGGCTAACAGACACTACATACGATCTATCATTTGCTTCCTCCCCAATTTAAGCACAATGTAAATAATGTATATTAAACTTCAGCACTGTAAACAATATATATTTAAGTAAACTCCAAGAAGCAAATTAATACAATCCCAACAGAATCTGGAGTTGGTAATCTAGGTGTATGATTTACAATATTGAAACTAAGGCTGAGGCAGAAGAATTGCCATGAGTTCAAGGCCAGCCTAGACTACTTGGTGAGACCCTGTCTCCAAAAAATAAACCAATATTGAAACTGAAAAAACTCTGCTTATTTCATGATTTTAACTAAAGGCTTGGTAATACCCAACCTTCACAATGGAAGACTATGGCTATTCACAGCATTTCTCACACCATCTAAAATAATGCTAATAAGCATAAAGATAATTTAGGGGTGGGAAACATTCGCTAATATGAATTTAAGATTTTAGAGAATTTAATATAAGGTTCTTACTTTTAAAAGGGCAGTGTAATTTGTGGGATTCCCTCCTAAGCTGGGCATGGTGGCACACACCTGTAATCCCAGCACTTGGAGGATCAGCCTGGGCTGGAAAGTGAGTTCAAGGCCTGCCTGGACTGAGACCTTGCCTCAAAAAACAAAAATAAAACAATTCCTATTAGTACATTCAAGCAGCAACACTACCTTATGATTAAGGCACTCTTAAGGTTTCATTAAGTCAGTTCCACTGACAAGTTCTTCAGTATGATTTGTTTTATTCTGTCTTCAGCACCAGGGACTGGAACAAGAAGCAATGCAACATCCCCAGCCCTCTCTCATTCTCTAATTTTAAAACAGGGTCTCCCTAAGTAGTCCAGGCTGACATCAAACTTGTGATCCCCCTGCCTCAGCTTCCAGAGTAGCTGGGATTACAGGCATGTATGCCCAGCTGTTGTCACTGGTTTTCAAAACTGGACTGTTTCCTTGTTTGATGTGTTTACGCAGATCAGTGGTGGTGAACCTATGGCACGCTTACCATAGGTGGCTGT
The DNA here is from genome assembly GCA_004365215.1 of Cuniculus paca. Taxonomy (NCBI): domain Eukaryota; kingdom Metazoa; phylum Chordata; class Mammalia; order Rodentia; family Cuniculidae; genus Cuniculus; species Cuniculus paca. The sequence goes on along the minus strand of RJWT010002548.1, from coordinate 13,139 downwards.
TTGTATCATTGAAAGCTGTAAAAGATTCGCTGTCACTGACCTACACTCACTTGTAATGGGACACAGCAAAAAGCACAAGAAGAGGGCCTGGGATTTAGCTCAGTGGTGTAAGCACCTGCCTGGCAAGTGCAAGGTTGTGAGTCTGATTTCTGGTACCACCATCAAAAAAAAAAAAAAAGGCACAAGATCTACAAAATAACTCCGAAATTCAGTGAATTCAGATTTCCTTGAACAGGATTAAGCTACAGAGAAAGTATAGACAAATTTTAGAACTAAATCCTTATGTATGAGACAACTGTAGAAACAGAAATAACCAATATAAGAACATTAAAATAGTTAGACTTCAGAGTCTTAAAATACTAATCTGTTTGCTGCATTTTATCTGCATAAGGCAGTTAGATATTAATAAAGAAGGACCAAATAACACGGGCTGAGTGAATCCCAAGGAAGTGGGATTCTGAAACGATCAGCTGCAAGATAACTGGCACAGAGAGCTATGTCATCTATTCCTAAAGAGAGGAACATAGTTCAAATTTCAGGACACCCTGTAGGCAGCAGAATATGGCTGCCTTGGGTTTTATATCAGATCCTCTGTCAGGGGTCAGCAGCTTACCACCTGTTTTTATAAGAAGACTTTTACTGGAATACAGCTTTGCTCATTCTCTCACATATTGTTAATGGCTGCTTCTGCACTTCAACAGTTCAGTCATCAATCCTGCCAAGTCTAAAATACTATCTGCCTATTTTCAGAAAAGTTTTTATACTCCTGTCCTGTATCATTATCTCCCAGTTACTTAGCTTAGTAAATATATCCCAATAAAAAGTCTACAAAAATGCTTCATAAAAATTTAAAAAACTATAAATGTTGTATCACAAAGAATGACTGAAGTCTAGAATATAAATTCTAATGGCTATTTAATTTCCAAAGATAATTAAAAAAGCAACTCAAGGAAGAATTATATTAAAAAATTATATTATATTAGATGGTATTTTCTAGTTCCATCCCCCAAAGAAAATTCTTTCCACATATACATGGTAAGTTTTCTTCCTAGTTCTAAGGTCACCTACCCATTCATTCTCTATATCTTATTGTATGTACCACATAAGCTACTGGTATCTACTATCACTCCACGTAGAAAATACCACAGAAACTACTAAGACCAAATGGATGAATGATTTCAAACACCTCTTCTAAATCCAACTTAAGCATCTACACCCCAAAAGCTCAAGCTACCTGTACCATAATAATAAGCAAATCTCAAAGAGAATCCCTATAAACACTGCCTGACTAATGTATCCTAAAAACTATGAAGTCATTTCATTATCTGAAACTATCCATCCAAATAAATGTATTAGGTCTCAATGATCTTCTGGAAAAACTACTGTCTCTAATAAATCATTTAAATTCTTGAGGTTTCAGTCACAACAAAAATGGGCTCACCACCTTTTCTACATCATCAACCTCCTCACTCTGGTAGTCAGACACAACATCCACAATTTCATCAACAGAATCATCGGTTTTCTCATTCTCATCTTCATCCTCCTCCTCCAAATCCAAGCCAGTGAAGTCAGCACTGCTTCTTCTACCCTTCTGTTCTTGCTTTGGTTTTATCTGTTTTCCTGGTAGTAATAAGTCACCCTGAAAATGTTCATTCCCTCTGCTTCCTTTTGTAACTCGCCTAGGAATGATGGAGAAGGCTGCAGGATTAGAAATCCTACTCCAAGAATCACACTCAGTTTTTAATACTCCATCACTTTCAGAAGTTCCACTTTTCTTATATAGACCAGAGATGTCCTGTTCTTGAAACACATCTGAATCTTCCTGATATGGCTTTGTTTCTCTAATTAACTGTTCATCTGCCTCTTTCTTACATTCTTCATCTGCCACTTTTTTACATTCTTCTGAAGTTCTAACACATTTCTGGGCCAAGGGGCTCTTTGGGTACTTTATCCATCTCTCCCTAATACTGTCCTTTTCCAGAGAGTCTCCATGATTTTTCTCCTTGGCCTCTGGCTGTGGATTAGATTGTTGCCGAACTATAACTTTGCTCCCTGATAATTCGATAAATAGAAATTCATTTGGTTTTTCCTCTGGATTGTCTAATTCTTTCTGCTGCCCCACCTTCACATCACCAGATTTTTGAAGCTGTACTTTACTCACATTTTGTACCGTCATATTACTGGATTTTTCAGAAACTGTCCTAACTTCTAGAATAGTCAGTTTTTCTTTGGAATTGTTAAGATTCCCAGTTCCTTGCTCTTCAGTAACATCTTTACAGTCTTCACCTGTGCGTAACTCAGTGATAAAGGCATGCTCAGAAGGTTTGACAGGATCTTTTTCTGTAACGGATTCTTCATCCAAATGATCACCCCCATCTTCCAAGGAAACATTCAGGGTTTCTTTCGAGGTAATAATTCCTGAATTCTGCTTAATTATACTAGCTTCAGGACCTATACCTTCTCCTTCTGACTGTACAGTCTTCTTAGTTTCCTTCTCTCTTTTTAAAGAGTTTGTTTCATCTTTCTGGTCTGCATTCTGGGATTCCTTCTTCATCTGAAGGGAAGCAACATGCTGAAGAATGGAGCTAGGGACAGGTTTTTGTCCTGGGAGCTGTAGCAAGGCAAAACTACCAGACTGGAGAGGAATGAGATTGGCTGTATTAACAGGCTGTCCTCCTGAGCTATATGTTATTTTGGTTTCAGATGCTGTTTTACTTGCAAAGCTCTGTGGCTCAGGAGGAGAAATCCTCAGGGTCAATGTACCAGCCTGAGAGACAAAACTTGGTCCAGAGGAAAGTATAGATGGTGCCTGAGTGATAACATTCACTGCTGGAGAAGACCCAACAGCCTGAATTACAGGATTTACAACAGAGAAAGTGGAGGATGAAGTAGAAGATGGTGCCATCTCAGAAGGCTTGGAAGGTGCAGGCAACCGGATTCCCACCACAGACCCTGTTAAGGAAAAAGAAAGTTTCTTTAATCACTACTGCCCATATCAAAAATTTCAAGCATACTATTCTTTTTGGATAGATAACTCTAAGAGACTGAGAACAACCCTGGTGTATTAACTGTATAACATGGTCAACTGCTTAAACAAAAACTGTCAGAAAGATCCCCAACTTAATACCTGGGTTCCGAAACATGACAGGTTGTAAGTTGGGCTGGGTGTTAGAACCACGGATCTGATGCAAAGGCAGAAGTTGGACAATCTGCCCATTGGGATGCCTAAATAGGTTCATTCCACTTGGGCTCCTAACAGGCTGTAAAACCATCCGATGTCCCTGAAGTTGTGGGTTTGGGACAGGTCTAAGTGTAGGAGAACCCTGTTGTACTGGAATCAACAACAACCGAGGTCCAGGACGTTTCACTGCATTAGCAGAGATCTGTGGAGCAGCCACTGGAATCTGAGGGGCATTTTCTGAAAAATAAGAATGAAAGCATAGTATCAAAATTCCCCTTGAACATATGTAGAAGTAAAACTACTATGACATAGGGTCTCAAAATACTGAATTATAAAGTCAGTGAGTCTGTCCCTCTATAACGCACTATTTATTGCCAACAGTAATTGGTCAGTCATTGTAGATCTTTACATTCAGAATGATACCCATTATCAAAAGGTGAATGTACAAAAACAACATTTTTGCCTAATGAAAAGCAGAGGCAGACTTGTAAACCAGAATTCACATAAAGCTCAAGAGATTATAAAATTCCCTTCTTCAACTTTATTTATTTATTTATTTAGGTACTGGAAATTGAACTCAGGACCTTATGCTTGCCAGGCAGGTGCTGTGCCACTGAGCTCTACCTCCAGCCCTCAGTTTTAAAATTGAGGCCAAAAATATTTATTAAACTTGTTTTTAGTTTTATAGCTTACACTTGTGGAAGGCCAAAAATATTTATTAAACTTGTTTTTAGTTTTATAGCTTACACTTGTGGAAGATAAAAGTCAAGGACTAAAATTATGAGGCACATGAAAGGCTTTTTGGCTTTTAAAAGTCACTAATAAGCAAAGTTTAAAGATTTGTAGAAACCATTTTTCCAAAGAAAAAACAAATAACACCCCTATCTCCAGCCTATGAGACACAATTCGGAGATACCAAAGCAGCAGGTAAATAAACCTTTATTAGGAAGGGGCAAAAAATAGCTTTAAAACAAACTGATAAAGAGAAAAAATGAGTAACCCAGAGGTTTTGCAGATGGAGGTCACAGGAATACAGAGGCAGGAAAAATGATAATAGGATAAACAAAATTGGTCTAAATATTACCAAATTGATGAACTTATTTGGCTTAATACATAAAACTTTTTTACACTTTCCCACTAAACTGAAAAATCAAACAAACCACACTAATCATGCTTTTCTTTTTGGACAGATGATTCTAAGTCATGCTCATAACATTTAGATGACAAAACTATATACAGAAAATCCAGGGATGCTCTAAAAGTGAAATAAAGCTGGGGGTAGTAGTGCACACATGCAATCCCAGCACTTGGGAGGCTGAGGCAGGCGGATCACACTGCGCTCAAGGCCAACCTGGGTTACAAAGTGAGTTCAAGGCCCACCTGAACAACAGTGAGACCCTGTCTCAAATAGAAAAAAAACAAAAGTGAAATAAAGACCACAGACCAAATTGTTCATGAAAATTAAATGGTGTGCAATTTTTTTTTGTGTGTGCAATTTTAAAAAGTTCACTTATCTTACATAAATTTTTAATGTTAATTTTCTTGATTAAAAATATTCACCTGCTATATTATTTTAAATTCATAAACTTTATTTCTTATAATTTTCAAATTATGTTTTAGAGAAGAGATTCTAAACCTAAATTTCTCCAGTTCAGAGAATGAAAGCAATCTTTATTATATCCAATGAATTTATCATGCTTATTTAAATTATAGGTGTGGGCAAGAAGGAAAAAGAAAAATAAGGGAAGTCAAATGAAAAGGCTGCAGACAATCAAAATGCCCAAGTTGAGATTCTTTTTATGAACTAAGAACAAAATGACATGAAATTTCCTTTGAAAAAGCAGTGCTCTACGTCAACTCAATTTATAAAGGAGAAATGAGAAAATTAATGTTACTCAAGTGCTATTTAGAAAAATTTTAAGTGGTATACAAAGGTAGAGTAACATATCATATCACATTGTCAGAAAAGTAATTCCTTTGTCAGTTTTAATCTTTTCACTATATACAGAAGAAAGTATTAGTCTGATATTAATTTTCTCTATTACTCCAGTATTTTCTAGCTTTATTAACAGAAAGTAAACCACATGCTCAGAACATATAGCAGCTAAGCAGAATTTAGTAATAATTTTACTATTTATGCTTTCAGATTATTTATTTGTGGGATTAACCTTTATTTCAGCAAATAATGCTGTCAATATTTTTTTTTTTTTTTTTTTGCGGCACCGGGGATTGAACTCACGACCCTGTGCTTGCCAGGCAGGCACTTAGGCCACTGAGCTAGATCCCCGGCCCTAATATTTTTTTTTAATATGTTAAAAAGCTGAGTGTGGTGATGATACCTGTAATCCTAGCACTCTGAGAGGTTGAGAAAAAGAGGGCCACAAATTCCAACCCAGCCTGGGCGATTTAAACCCTGCCTCAAAAAAATTTAAAAGGAGGTATAAATATAGCTCAAGGTCCTAGGTTCAATATTGGGGGGGCAGGGCACAACCAGATCAGGCATGGTGGCACACACCTATAATCCCAGCTACTAAAGGAGGCTGAGGAAACAGTATTTTTACTAGACAAGAGGAATTCAAAAAGCAATATATTTTAAACTTCAGTAAGCGAAAACAAAACATAAAAGGGCTTCAGCTCAATTAGAACATAGGCAGAAGCCCTCGTCTCACTGTCTTTTTTAAATTAAAAAGCAGCGCACACCCCAAAATAGAGTACCTGCACATGGTGTTCCCCTCCTTGGAGAAGTGCACCCCAGCTCTCAACAGGTATTGGCCGCCCTAATGGCCCAGAGTTCTGCACTTATATGCATTATTTCAGTGTACTTCAGCCAGTATTTCTATTCTAATGTTTCTGAATTTTTAGTACCTCCTGGGGCAACCTCCAACTCCACCACACTACCTATCAGATTATCTGCAAGTAATACAATTGCTTTCTCAGCATCTTGGTAACAGAACTGCATAGACCCAAGTGTGGTGGTGCACACCTGTAATCCCAGCTACTGAGGAGGCTAAAGGAAGCAGGATCTTAAATTCAAGGCCAATCTGATCAAGTTTATTTCAAAAGAAAAAATAAAAAGGGTTACGACAGTAGCTCATCAGTGCAAACACCCTGGGTTCAATCCCCAGTACTGAAAGAA
>RJWT010002547.1:0-40496 GCA_004365215.1 Cuniculus paca | reverse complement strand
TAGTGTCTCTTGTTCTCTTCAAAATAGCTATCCATACCCTCATACACAGTGAAATCAAATAATAAGAAAATGGACTAAAACCAATTAAAACAAAAGAATGAAAGCATTGCAGGACTTTAAAACCAGATAACAGGAAATGAACCATGGTTACTATAATGTCTTTTTTTCTTTAAAATAGCTGTTCATACCATCACTTATAATAAAATCAAACAAAATAAAACAATAAAACCAGTTAAACAGAAGAATGAAAGCATTATAGGACTACAAAATGAGATAATTGGAAACCAGCCATGATTACCATAATACATCCCATTATGTTCAAACTAGCTGCCCATACCATCTGACACAGTAAAATCTAACAAAACAAGGCAGAACAGAACCAAACCTACCAAAATTGTGAAAACAGTACAAGAGTTCAAAATAAGACAGTAAGAAATTAATATTGGTTACCACCTTCTCCTCCTAGGTGTTTCCTCCCCTATCACTTTTATAATATCTATTGTGTTTTTGGGTCCCACTAATTCCTGTTTTTTTATACTAGTTTTCACCCATATGAATTCAAACTCTTTTACCCATGAACATGATCTGCAGTTGCCACCAAAGAACCTCACGATTATCCTACTTTGTAGCTGGGTAGCTTTCCATTGTATGAAAATACCATATCTTTCTTATCCATTCTGCAGTTGCTGGGCTAATTACCCTTGCTTTTTTCTGGTCTTCTGTCACATGGAACAATTGTTTTCTCCCTTTTGGTTTTCAGTCTATGAATTTCCTTTTGAGTTAAATGTGTTTCTTATATGAGTATATTAATGGATCTTGTTTCTTTATGTTTCTTTTTATTGCTGAATTGAAGTCATCTACATTACTGGTTACAACCAGCAAACATTGGTTTGTCTCTGCCATGCTGTTATTGTTGGCCTTCTGCTTTTCTTCTTCATTCAGTTGCCTGTCTTGTTTGGTGATCCTCCTCTGCTGCTGTTTCTGGAACCATGGTCATCTTTATCTCTCTGTAGAGTATCCTTCAGCGCTTTCTGTAGGGTTGGTTTTGTGGTCATGAATTCCTTCGGTTGTTCTTTATCATGGAAGAATCTTATTTTTCCATCCATTTTGAAAGATAGTTTTGCAGGGTACATCAATCTGGGTTGGAAGTTGTTCTCTTTCAGTATTTGAAACACTTCACTCCAAACTCTTCTTGACTTGATGGTTTGTGTTGAGAAGTCTGTCATGATTCTGACGGGTTTTCCTTTATAGGTGATCTGTTTCTTTTCTCTAACAGCTTTTAATATTCTGTTCTTGTGCTGAATTTCTGGGATCTTGATTATTATATGTCTGGGTGTAGATTTACTTTGGTTATGGCTAGTTGAGGTTCTATATGCCTCACTTATCTGTATACCAGATCCTTTTTCCATGTTTGGGAAGTTTTCTGCTATTATTTCTGTAAATAGCATTTTTATTTCATTTGTGTTGACCTCTGCTTCTTCATTAATGCTTATCACTCTTAAATTATTTCTCTTTATATCATCCTGTAGCCATTGAATTGTTATTTCCTGATTCCTTGCTATTTTTAAAAAAATCTTTCCTTTCACGATTGCTAGCTGCAACCCTGTCTTCAAGGTCTGAAAGTCTTATCTTCAGTCTCTTTCAAGCAGTTTTGCCAGCTTTCAATTGACTTTTTAATATCCTGGATATCTTTTTGAATCTGTTTCATGCAGTGTAATGCCTTTCTATATTGTTCATTCAAGGTTTCCAACATTTTCTTATGCTCTTCTTTTTTATCTATGTCTTCTTTAGATATGCTTAGGAATTCTTTCATTATGTTTTTCATTTCTTCTTTCATCTGAGATATTATTTCTGATCTGCTTACTGTTACAGTCTCATAAAATTGTTTCTTTATTTCTGTTGTTATCCTCTTGGAGATTTGAGGTGTATGATTTCCATTTTCTTCTATGACTGTATCTCCCAGATTTGTTCTCTGTGGGCTGGAGGTCTGAGATTACCTTTTGCTCCTTCCTCTTGTCATTCTCCTGGGTTCCTCCAAACAAGCTGGTTATAGGGTTCCAGGCTCTTCCCACAATGGCTGCCCCTCAGAGGTGTAGAGGAATGGGACAGACACCTGGGTTCCTCTGACCCCAGGATTACAGGGAGGTAGCAGAGTGTGAGGTGAGCTTCTCCAGATCTATACAGCTACACTGGGGCTTTCCCAATGGCCAGGGGTGCCTGTTGGAGGGGCTGCTTCTCTCAGCCTACCTGCCTACACTGGGACTCCCGTGGTGGTGGCAGGCACACAGAGGTGCACTTGCCTGATTCTCCCAGTGGGTGGTGGCTGCCTGAAGGAAGTAAGGGCTTCCAATTGCAGCCTGCAGGTGCACGGGGCTTACCTGGCTGTGTGTCCTTGCTTTGGACTGGCTGCCAGGAAGCAAGCTCCTATTGTCAGTGGCTAGTGGGCAGCGGTGGTTCTGCTGGCTCTCTCCGTGCGCTGCCTGGCAGCAGGGAGTTCCTTTGGGCTGATGGAGACCGGCGGGGGGAGGTGGAAGATCTCTGGCTCTCTCCAGGGGCCGCCTGACGGCAGGGAGTTCCTTCCCACGACAGGGAATGGCGGGAGGACTAGAGAGCACTTTTAGTCATGATATTTGAATTTTTTTGATCCTGTATTACTACAGAATATATTACATATATTACAGAATAATACTTTTTCTTAGAGTTTATAAGTATCTGTGAAGCAGGTAGGTATGTGTTAGAGGGAAACACAAATTATTACTGTATTTTCTTACAACATTTCCACTTTGTGATGGAGTAGCTGGAGAATTTCAATGAAAACTTTCTATATTGTTCATTCAAGGTTTCCAACATTTTCTTATGCTCTTCTTTTTTATCTATGTCTTCTTTAGATATGCTTAGGAATTCTTTCATTATGTTTTTCATTTCTTCTTTCATCTGAGATATTATTTCTGATCTGATTACTGTTACAGTCTCATAAAATTGTTTCTTTATTTCTGTTGTTATCCTCTTGGAGATTTGAGGTGTTCACTTTCACTTTCTATACATCAAAAACAACAGATGAGTGCATAAAATTTTAAATTGTTGATTGAATTTTCATTGGTGTCACTGCATTGGATACCTAAGTAAAATTGAGATTCTAGCAATCTTACTTGTTTACCATAATCATGACATACTGACCACTTACTTAGAGCTAAGCACAGTTTGTATATTATCTGTGCATGGCCCTCATTCCAAAACCAGATGTTTGTAATTGCCTGGTCTTGTTTCATAGTTGAACAAGTGAAGCTCTAGAAAGTGTTGGTGTATTGTGCAGGGTTCTAGAGCTCAGGAATGATGGAGGCAGCTTTAAAACAGAAATGTTTGGGCTTCCGAGATCTTCGTCCATCAAGGATTATGCAGTAATTTTGTTTCAAAATGTCTGCAGTTTTCACACTTTAGATGACACTAATTTCATTATGAATGTTTTAAGTGGAAATTCCATGGATGTTTTAGCTAAAGGCTCACTGAGTTCACATAAAAAATAAGCAAATATATTCTGCTTAGATATTATTGGTGCATTGCTCAATCTCACCTGTTGACATTTTGGAGACATCTCTAACAATAGCTTGACTTATTTGAGTACTATCATTCTTTATTAGAATACTATGTATAGTATTTGTTTTCATTGTTGTAGCAAAAGAAAAACAATTTGCTACTCTACCAGGTATCCTCTTTTTTTCCCTGCTTTGATACCGAGAATCAGACTCATGAACTCAAGACCTCATGCTTGCCAGGCAGGCAGTGTGCTGCTGAGCTATATCCATGGCCCCCAAATACCCTCTTTTACTTAGGAAAATGACTATAAACTCAGAGCTGGTGGTAAGTGTCAGATTAAAAGCATTGTCCTAGGAAGCCACGGAAAGGAAGTGTAAATCTTCCCTTTACTTTCTGTCAATAATCTCCAACCAAAGCCTGGAGGGTACACTTTTAGAAAAAAGAGACTAATTCGTGGTCTGAGGCAGTTAGTCTAAAATTTCCTTGAAAGCCCCAATTAGGAAGTAAAAGTGCGCACTAAAGTAAAGAGAAGTTAAATCTTTCAGAGTTGTAAGATTAAAAGAGAAAACACCTTTAGAAAAAAAAAGACTTTGTATGATTTAATCACTATTAAACTACTAGGAAGGATGGGATCCTTTTTTTCCTCAGGTGTTTAGTAAGGTCATGATTAGCTTCTTAAAGGTTCACAGGAGTTACCTAGGATAGACTGTTACTCTCAAATATATGTGATTTTGTTACTGTAAGAAGTAGGGATGGTTGAACTGAGAAAGAGTAGAGTTGAGATCCTATTATAATTAGAGCATCCTATACTGCAGCATGTAAAAACCTGTATTGGTTGATAAGCTTTTGGCATGATAGAGAAACAAAGGAAAAAGAGGCCTCTATTATGGGCACAGGAAGGCTGCAGAAGAGACCAATCACGCTGTGGGGAAAGCAAAGAAGTGGAAGTATTTTTATCAGTCTGGCTGGGGGAAGAGGGCAAAATGACATATCAACAGCTGATTTGAAGGAACATCTGCATGCACAAAACAGAAAACAGAAAGATTTACTGGGGACTGTGGGTGGAGCGCTTTGTGGAGTCTTGGGATTGGAGAGGGCTCAGTGCACACAAGAAAAAGGAGCAGGTTTTTTTCTGGGACTAGAAGAATGTCACAGAAGTTACTTCTGGAGAGGTAAATTGTTTCTCAGGGCCAGTGCCAAGTTGGGCAGATGCCATGTTAGAGATAGCTAAACCCCAGGCTGGCAGAATCTATCAATGGTGATAATAATGATATGAATAATAGTATCTACCCTTTATTGGGACCTCTAAAAGTTAGGCTCATTGCACAGTATCTCCTGTGATTCTTATAATAACCTGAAGCATATGTGCTATCATTATCTTCATTTTACAGATAAGGAAATTGGGTCCCAGAGGTTGAATATCTTGTGCTAAATTCACAAGAGCAATTCATTGTGGAGTCAGGATTTAGATTGTGTTATGGCTTGTATCTGTCTTCTCAAAGCCTCATGTGGTCATAGGTGAAGCTTTTAAGAGGGGGCTGGATCTAGAGTGTATGATGGTGGGTTTAAGGATGTGATGCTAGGGTTGATTCTAGGATTAAGGGTCCCTCACCTTGGGTGTGAGAGCTACCTGACCTACAGGCCAGTAGCCTGGAAGGAATATAAGGGACAGAAAGAGGACTGTTGTGGTCACTCCTTTTGCTTACTTCTTGCTGCTGTTGTTGCCTCCTGACTTCCGCATTCCATGCTGTGAACTTTTTTTCTCTCTGTGGGGTCCCTCTACCATGCCACCCTGACTTGTAGTCAGTCAATTATAGACTGAAACCTCTACAAACGGTAAGCAAAATAAACCTCCTTTAACTTTAGGTGTTGGGTATTTTGTGTCAGCCACAGAAAAGTAACTAAGACAGGCTCCATCTACTTGCAGAACTCTTTCTTCCAATCACAAAGAATAGTCCTCTTTGTGAATGAAAACTTATATTGATTCTTTGTCTATTCAGCTCTTTGGAACAGATCAATCACTAATGGATGTAAGCTACAGTATGGTGGACTGTATTTAGGCTCAGTATATCTAAATTTAAAGTAAATAAATTTAGAGTTGTCTATTTTCCATCTTAAGGAATTTGGAATTTATTCTTTAGACAGTAGTAAGCCACAGAAGAACTTTTAAGCAAGAGTCTATTGGATTTGGAGAACATACGGAAAATAAGATTATTATCTTATTGAAAGATTATCACTGTAGGCTAGGCAGGAGATGATGGAATCTGGACTTTGGGCAAATGATGAAAGAATAATGTATTGGAAAAATATTCCAGAGACACCCATGAGGTAGGCAGGAGGGGCTACTAATAAATTGGATATGGAGATGAAGTAGAACAAAGAGTCAGGGATGCTTCTGAGAGTTTAGCTTAGGCAACTGACTGAGTTTCTGGTGGTAGTATCAACCTAAATTATAAAGGGAAGACTTTCTTTGTGAAGAAGTAATGCATTTTAGTTTTGTCTTGCTGAGTTTGAAAGTTCTGGGTCACATCAATGTGGAAATATATTTTGGTCAGTAAGAAATTAATCTAAAATTCAAGGGAAAAGTCAGAGCTGGAGATAAAGTTAGGAACCCTCAAGTTGGAGCTATAAAGTGGATGAAAGCTTTGGGGCAATAGTAAAGTGAGAAGACTGAGGGCCAAGGACTATTAACAAAGTAATCATGTCTGTTCCAGCCATTTAGCAGGTGTTGTTGGTGGAGGAGAACCACAAAGAGAAAATTAGATAATCAAGTCTCAAATCACAAGAGAACATGTTGTGTGTTTTTTTTTTGAGATTGTCTGCTAAATAAAGCAATCTGTGTGCAGCTGAACATTTCCAGTCTTATTTTACAAAAGGCTCCCAATAGGATAGAAGCAATAGAAACTGGTTCCAGGAACTATGATTTAGACTGGTATTCTTAAGACCTGTCCTCTTCTCCTCCCCTGCCTTCCATGACCCTTCATCCCAATCATCTTGGAATTAATCTCTGCTCTCAATTATGGTATGACAATATTCTTATGTTCTAAAGAATTTTTTTGTGTCAATGACGTATACTTAAAGTGTGACAAAACACTGTAGAAGACATTGAGCTTTTTTGGTAATTTTATGAGACCTTGAAATCATTTCTCTTCTTTTTTCATCTTTTTAAATAGTTTTCTTCAACTGTAAGTGCAATGGTAAGAAGGCTGACTCACGTTTTGTCCACTTCTATTTCATGATAATCTATTTGATCTTGTACAAGACGCCTCAGCTATATGGGGCTTAACTTTCCTTATCTATTAAATACAGGAATTGGACTATATTTTCTCTGAGGTCTCTTTCAGCTCAAAAGTTTTGTGATTTCATAATTCAGGCTCTGCACATAACTGCCATTTAAATGTCATTGGTTAGATCACCAAAATGCTAATAATTGTATAATCAGGGATAGATCAAATACTATTGAAATAACGGTTCCTCAAAGATTGAAAAAGCCCTCTTTATAGGAATGAAATCAAAAGATTTTTTTCATGAGGTCAAAATTTCCATTTTGGTATGAGCTCTAATTAAATTAAATCCTGAGAAACTTAGGCTAGGAGAGCCCTTCTTTCTTTTGGCTGACTCTAAAGGTTACAAGATAATAGAACATGTTCTTTGGAAAATGTACAGGCTCTTAAGACAGGTGAATAACTAACTTATTGGGAAAGTTTCAGCTTAAACTACAACTTAAAAGTGGGCAAACCTACCTATAGCTCCACAAATATAAACTCAGAAATCAGACTAGACTGGGTAGTGTGTCGTTCTCAAGCAGCATTCAGTGGTATCACCCTAAAGATTGACCAGATTGTGGTTGACATGGGAAGAAAGCTTTTCAAATAAGAGAAGCATGCTGAATGCCACTTTTGCTAAGAGGGCTAAAGAGAAGCCATAAGTGTAAAGCCAGATCAAGGATTCAGTGATAAGAAAGGTCAGGAACAAGTTGAGAAACTTGGTATGAGAACATTTTCAGACAAAGCAGGGCTGGACAAAGGTTGGTATATCATGAGGGCCTCTCTTTATAAGGCTCCAGTTTCCTATCCGAACAATTTTGTGAAGCCTGGCAGAATCACATGCTGCAGGTTACACTTCCTTTAGTGCTGTAGGTATTTTCAGCATGGGGAGAGGAGACTGTTAAGGATGTGGAAGTTTTTGTATCCTTCAGGGTCCTAGAAACTGGGCCAATGGTGCACAAACAGTATGATCCTGTGATATTGAGTTATGCTGCATATGGTACCTGCACTTTCTATTCATTTCAGTGGACTTGGAAAGGGACCCTCAGGTCAATCCTGACTTCCATCTTGTCACTACTCCCCCACTACCTCATATGAGTCATCTTCTTCCAGAACAGTGACAGCCATCACCCAAATTGAGAACTCAGTGTGACAAAAGGGCTGTTTTCACAGTTCTCTGGAAACATAATGTAAAAGTTCACCACATCAGGCACATCATCTTAATCAGCGAGGGCAAAAGAACTTTTAAATGTGACAAGTAGCTGCCCCCTTAGTTAACTTCTTCCTTCTGATTGGCAAGGAGAATACTGCAAATTCTCAACACACAGATGATCACTTCACTGTTTTATTTCTTTAGGTTTGTCTCCACTCTTTGCAAATATGGATTTCTGCCAGTCTTTTCTATTCACAGGATATATGAAAAGGGAGACAATAAAGCTAAGAATGAGCATGAGTCAAGGGTTTGTAAGTGAACTGAGGAGTGCACTTCTTTTGTCTAAGCTTATTGAGCACCTGCTCTGTGCTTGGCCCCTGGGCCGGGAGGGTGGTTTAGAAAGAATGAATAGGCAAAGTTCCACTCTAACTGAGCTTGTATTCCAGCGGACAAACAATACAGAAATAGGCAAGTATCACATAGCAACAAGTACTATGCAAAGAACTAAGTAGTTCTCAAGAGAGTGACAGGTGACTACTTTATTTAAGCATCCAGAAATGTCTGCCTGAGGAACTGACATTAGCACTAAGAATTGAATGACGAGAGGCAGCCACATGCAGGTCTGGGAGTAAGTGGTTCATTCACAGCACGGAACTTATGCAAAGGCCTCAGAGCACCACGGACTTTGGCAATTAAAGCTGCAGTTCAGTGATGACAAAGTGGAAGAGTAGGAGATGGTTTCTTAGGGGAAAAAAAAAGAATCAGATCACATGAAGAAATAGGTATTTATTCTAAATGTATTGGGAAATCATTGGAGAGTTTAAGTAGGGAAATGGTTTTATCAATGTACCTTTTGAAAAGATCATTCTGGGTTGCTAGGTGGAAAATGGATTGAAAGGACAAGAGTATAAAAAAGACGTTTAGTTACAAAGTCACTGTTACCACCCACCATGAAAAGCCACATTGGATTAGATCAGGATGGCAGGAGGGGAAGTAGAGAGGCTGAGTGTAGGATTTGTTTTGAGAGTGCATGTAACAGAACGAGTTATTTCCAAATGGATAAATAAGAGAAAGAAAGAACTAAGGGCTATTCCTGGAATTTGGGGTTGAACAAAATCAGTGTTCAGTTTGAAGTACAGAATTGATGTCAAAGCAGATATCAAGAAAGCACTTGGATGTACAGCTGGAGTACATCCGAGGACTCCAACTTGGGAGAGAGAGGTGTAGCTCACTACATGTCCATGTGCTTTCCAATAATTTTTATTAGTTTGCTTATTATAGAGTCACATGATTAGTTCTGTCCAGTGATCTATGCCACTTTGGGATGAAATATAGAAGAGTTTTACCATAGTCTCTCCTGCTGCCACAGAGACCAGTGATGTTATAGATAGCAGAGCTCTTTTCAACTAGGGTCCCTGAGTGGGTTATGTTAAAGAAGGTCACCATTTTCTCTGTAGCCTGTATTGGTCATACAAGATGAGTGAGAAATAAACCTTATTGTGTTAAGCCACTGAGATATGGGGATAAATTTGTTACTGCAACATAATTTAGCTTATACTGAGTTAATAGCCAGATAAATAGAGTAAGGCATTGTCAGTAAAAGAATACTATCTGAATCATAGAAATAGGCACATTCACTTAAAGAGAAAGTGTAGATAAAGAAAAAAAGTCTAGAATTTATTAACATGTAAGGGTTGATCTGTGCCATTCTGGGTTGATGAGAACAAGTGTTGCTTGGTAATTGGGAAGAAAAAAGAAGACGAGACATAAGATCAAGATTTTTGCTGTTAAAGTGTTGAGTATTTGAGCAGAAGGGGCAATTTTGCAACATGTATAAACATTACAGTGACAATTTGTGTTTCCCTTTGATGGTAAATTTTGAGAGAGCCAGATCTGTGATTTCCTAGAATTGTCATGGCTAGAGTACAACACACTAAAAATGCTACATGGAAAAATAAACTCTTTAAGACTAGCAGAACACAACATCAGGAATTTTTTCCTGCCTCTGAATTTGGTCAGACGCAGATAGATTCAATATGGCAAGCTTTTCCTAACTTGTCCCAGTTAGATTCTCTTCCCTGGTGTTTCCACTGTGTCTACAGGATGTCTCTAGAACTTGTTACATTGAAATTTAAGTGTCTGCTTCTTCAGATAATAATCTCCAGGACTCTCCCCAGTGCTGGAGTGATATCTGCCACAAAGCAGATTCTCAGTCTGGGTTTGTTTAAACAATGAACAATCTTGCACAACACTTGGCAAGATCAGCATCCACAAACATAAGGTGATAAGGCTACTGGTTGTTACAAATATAAGGTTATAAGTTTCTCCTAACATTACATGACCAAAGGAAGCCTGACCCTCTTGTTCAGATTCTTCACACATCTTAGTCCATCAACAAGTACTTACTGAGCACCTGCTGCATACCAGGTGCATTGGAGGGAAAAAAATGGAAATTTCTCTCTTAGCCTCTACCCTAAAGGAACTCACAATGTATTTGAGGGGACTAAGCTAATGACAACACAACTGTTAGAGATGATATACAGTTAATTGAAAGTTGGAATGGTTTAGACAATGCACATTATAGGAGTTTGATAAAGAGAAGAAATAGATAAGTGTAAAATAAAATTAGATTTAGGTCAATTTCTTCAAGGACGGAGGACTTTGAGATGCAAGGCAAGGGAGGGAGACAGAGAGAGGACCTGAGTCAGAGCTTCACTGATGGTGAGGGAGAAGTTGCAGGGACCTCTGAGACTTTGAAGCAGAGTATGGATTGGGTATTGATAAACATAAGTACAAAGATGAAGTGGAATCAGATTAGGAAGAATCCCAAAAGTCAGTGAGGTGATAACCTACACCAATCATTCATTCACTCATTCAGTTCTCACCATGTGCCAGGCACCATTGTAAGGGGAGAGGGAGAGGGAGAGGGAGAGGGAGAGGGAGAGGGAGAGGGAGAGAGAGAGAGAGAGAGAGAGAGAGAGAGAGAGAGAGAGAGAGAGAGAGGGATGTGTATGTGTGTGTTTGTGTGTGTGTGTGTGTGTGTAGTCCCTGTCCTCATGGGGTTTACTTTCTTGACAAAAGGATAGATAATAAACATCAAAACAATTATGTAGCAAAATTTCAGATTGTGATAAATGATATAAAGAAAAATGACACAAGACAAAGAGATGCAGAAATGGAACACGATGTTTTCTATAGGGAAAAGGTCAGTGAAGGCTTTTCTGTGGAGCTGGTATTTATGAAGAGACCATATAAAGTGACAAGATGAAAACAATAGTACATTTCTGGGAATCAACATGATATGACAGAGCATTACAGGAAGATGTAATATAGAGAAAGAGTCACTGAAGTAGCTCGCAGTTGGGAATATGGCATAATTCAGGATCTAAGAAGAATATACTAGAAAGCTTTAGGTACAGAAATTTTTTGTATGTTTTCTTTTTAACATCAAATGTATTATTTTTTTCATTTAGATAATTGTGAATTAAAGTTAAAGTGATTAGGAAATCCACCCCTGAAATCCCACTCATGTACACTGTACCCTGTGATTTTTTTGACAGCACTCTCATTTCCCAATGTTTTCTGTCATTCTTACCGGTAAAGGGGCCTGCTGTCTATCAGACAGGCTGATATCCTTGGAAAACAGCAAAATAGAAGATACAAGTTCTCTTGCCCATTTCGTCAAAGTTAGGCCTTTGAGTATTGCATGGCTTTGTGCCCGGTAGAAAAGGATTGAGGTTGCCAAATCTTTGGATAATAACAAGCTCCAATCTACATAACACCTGGTCTTTACAACCCAAGTCATTATGAATGTGGTCCAAGTTGTCACTGTAGGGTTTTATTATTTTCACATTCATTGGAGGTGTTTCTTATATTAAAGTTCCCTGACCATATTCCCTTGGTTAGTGTGGACAGAGTGACTGCCTCTCCCAGCTTTGCTGCGGTTTGATGATGGTGGAGAGCAATGGGGAAAAACAGATTGTGATACTCTAGATCCTTTGGTCAGTAAACAGCATTAGGGGCTGAGTATTCAAAGAAAATTTCACATCATTCTGGGCTTTGGGGTGAGAAGGAGGAGGCTTTCTGGCAGAGGGATGGGAAGCAAAGGTCCCAGAGCTGTTCAAATGGGGAATTCATTGCTGCCAAACCTCTCTACAACAGAAGTATGTGAAAACAAAGCAGATCAGAGACCAGTGACTGACATGAAGCACTTAGGACTTTTGTTTTGTTATTTTGCTTTTTAGGATTTTAAATCTGGAGGGAACAACTACATGTCAGACCTGGGGATAAGTGAGGAGGCAGAAGTTGAAATGAAGAAATGACCCACACTTTCCAAATAGCCATCAAATCTACCTGGTTCTCTCCCTTTCCTTTCAGTCTCTACCATCTTTTGCCTAGGTCAGTGGTCTCCCTGTTACACTCTGGTCATTTTCCTTGTGTCTGCCTAGCACTGAGGTGATCTTTCAGAAGTCTGAGTTAGATCATATGACTCACAGAGCTAAAACCACACTCTGGCTTACAAGGACCTTCCAGTTTGCCCTCCTTCTGCCTCTCCCAGCCTACCTAATGGGTCTCCACTCCAGACTCACAGCTGTGCAGCTACTTTGGTCCTTGACATTCTCTTCGGGTGCTAAACTCTCCCAACCACAGGACTGTTGGTCATGTTATCTTCTCCTCCTTTCTTGGCTGATACCTACTTACATGAGATGCAATGTACCTTAGTGGCTAAAAATGTTCACACTACTGTCAGACTGCCTGGCTCAATCCCAGGTTTTCTAATTATCAGCTATGTTACTTTGAATAAGTTGCTTAAACTTTCTATTCTTCTGTTATAAAATGGGGCTGACATTAATGCCTGCCTCAAGTGGATAGTTATGAGTATTAAGTGGTACATGTGAGGGTTTTAACCCACTGCCTAATATCTAGAAAAGTCTCAGTGCTATTAGCTTTTGAGTCTGAGTCTAAATATAATTTCCTCTGAGAGATGAGATTTTGTCTGTTCCAGACCCTCTCCCGTATTGCATCCCTTTGTCATGGAACCTTTTTCATTCATATCGTTATAATCATTTGCATACCTGTGTATCTATTGTCCCTATTAATTAGACTGTAAGCTCCATGAGGGTATTCAGTTATATCTCTGAGTAAGTAATACCTACACAGCGCCAGACGCATAGTAGACTATCAACAAATATGTTTCTGAATGAATGATTGAGGCTGATGGTTCAGGACTATTTGTGAATGCTGAGAGTCTTCTGGGAAAGTATTGGGGCTTCTGAAGGACTGAGTTAGGCTAGAGACCAATGGAGTTTCACTGTACTACTTTTAAAGACATTAGCTTTATATTGTATTTCAAGATGTTGATATATCAAAATCAAATTACTGGACCAAGCTCAGAACTTACATTTCTATGCCAGGATTAAATGCTCTTTTTTGGCAGAAAAAAAATGTTCAGATTTGCCATGGGATCTCATCCAACCTGGAATTGGCCTGAATGAATTGTGTAAATGAGACAATCATGGTGCCCCCACGCCATTCTGCTTCACAAGGTGGCTGCACATTTGACTCAGTTCACTGCTTCAGCGCAGAGACTACTGTACACTTGAGCAGCCACTTCCTCAGTAGCAAGACCAAGATACAGTCTTGCATTCCTCACTGCTGTTTTAAATGGAGCCTCTTTATCTACATTGGTCTTATCTCTTTTCTGTTTAATGTTACTGCTGGTTTATTTCGTTTACATAGCACTTGCTCATTCAAAGTTGTTAGACTGTGTGGAGAACATCATGTTCAGAAAGACTAATGGCAAACATACACAACAACCAAAATGAAAATTTCAACTACAGTAGTACTTGGACAGCATAGGGTTACTTTCTTCTTGTAGCTCACCATTGGTTTTCATTAGGGATCTAATCCCAACAGACTCCCACCCCTTTTCTTTCTCCACTGATTTTTTTTTCATACTTATTAGAAGCATGGTGATGATTGGGACCTTTGGCATTTGTGTGTGCAGGGTTACAGGAATTTGTAATCTCCAGCATATTTTCCACCCCTATGGATCTTTATGCATAATGATGTCACCTATTTTCAAGGCTAGGTTCTTCCAAATTTTTTTGGTGCCTTAGTTTACAAAATTTCTCATGTCTACCTGCCTTGGTTAGCCTTTAAATGTTTCTAACCTAATCTGGATTTTAAGTGTGAAGCCTTTATTAAAGACCAAAGCTAACTGTCTTGGCAAGAAACTCATAATGTCAGTAAAACCTTTATTTAATACATAAACTGGTAGTTTGGACTAGAAGTAAAAAGAAGGGTTTATAATGAATCTTATGTCTGCACTTTCCTTTACCAGCTTTGTATGCAATTGCACAATGTCAGATAAAATTCTGGCTCTTACGTTCTTTGACTTCACTGAAATACCTGTTGTTGGCACAATGCCTTGAGGAAAAGTGATATTCTGTAGTTTAAAGCAGTAAGACACAAAGACATTTAATATTCATAGTTCTTTTTACCTTGGAAAAACATTTAATTCTTATGGATTATTCTTTTTTTAAAGAAGCCAAATGTATAGGACGTAGTTGTCATATAACTATTATCATAGATCCTAGATTTGAAAACCGGGAAACCAAATACAAACAATGTGACAGAGGAGGCAAATTGTGTATTAAGATTCAAAGTATTCTTGGGAGTATCATAACTGATCACAGAAACAGAGTACAAGATTAGTGGGAATAGGTTAGTATGCTAAACTAAAATGCACATTGTAATCAAATTGCCAGCCTAAAACAAAAATATATATGTCGTTGCCTTTGAAGAAGGAAGGGGATACATAACTACTACAAAGTCCATAATGCAACACATTCAGCATCCTTGATATCTTCTTTTTAGAAATATGACAAGCACAAATCCTTGTTCCACATGAATGTGTATGCATGTCTTGAAATCACAGCAGTGATTTGGGACGACTGAAACCTGGGAAGTCGGGGTATAATTCAGGAAAGCAGACAGTTTTTTTTTTTGGCTGCTGTTCCTCAAGTTACTTAAATGAGACTCATTGGCTATTGATCTGTATGTATTGAGAGTACAATAAAACATAATGGGCCAGTTTCTTTTTCCCCTGGCTCATAGAACTGGTATTTTTGGGAGTAACACATTTGAATTTGGGGGAAATATCCCAGAATCTGGATGGCAACGGATGTGTTTTTAAGACAGGGAGCGCCCCACCAATATAGTCACATTTCCCTTTAGGATGTTATTTACATTCCTTTGATTTGTGATTTTTTCCCCGTGACAGATCCTACTTTGTCTGTTTATCTCTAATCTAATTGTGCAATGATATCAAGCTTTAATTTTGTCATTATTATTTTTCTTCTTTTAAAACACTTGCGGCGTGCCAGGCACTGGATAAAATAAAAAGGATACATTGCCTGCTGTTGCTGGGCTCAGGCATTTAAAGAGGTACGACAGGCAAAATATCCAGTAATTGGCAATAGGTAGTCCTCGTGGTTTTTTCCCTTTTTCCCCTTTGAAGCAACTTCATCTCTCTGAGCAAGCCTAAGAAGTTCCTTGCATCAAAGGTGTCAAAAACGAGGAGGGTTTGGAACAAGTGTCAGTATAGGCAAAG
Source organism: Cuniculus paca (assembly GCA_004365215.1). Taxonomy (NCBI): domain Eukaryota; kingdom Metazoa; phylum Chordata; class Mammalia; order Rodentia; family Cuniculidae; genus Cuniculus; species Cuniculus paca. The sequence continues at coordinate 24,928 of RJWT010002547.1, read as the reverse complement.
GACTTTGAGAGCTGCGACTTGCTCCTCGCCTGCCCACGTGCTCTCCGTGCTGCTCTCCGTGCTGCACTCCGCTTCACCTGCGCGGACTCGGACTCTCCAGCTCTTCCGCTGCCTCTGGCGTCCCTCCTTGGGAGGCGAAGGCGCCCTCCCCACACCTCCCGCACCATCCCGCAGGACTGCACATCCTCTAGACCAGAAGCCCCAGAACTCCTCTCCAGGCTCTGCTTGAAGTGGGTTGACAGCCGCGGGGAGTCTCTCAACAGGGGATGTCCAGGCAGGTGCGGACCCGGTCTCCAGGGTTTCTCCAGACTCACGCCCGATGTTTCCCTTTCACCCTGTCTCCTACTTACCCTGCTAGGATCTTCTTTGTCTTTCCTAGTAACACTGACGCCTTCTTGTGCCTGGGGACTGCAGAGGAACACTGGGTCATCCGGACCGTGCGGGATGGCTCAGTGAGTGTGTGCTTTATGATGTGGGCCTGAGTGTTGGGCGCGTTTGTGAGTATTGGGGGCGGGTTACAAATGGGGACCAAGAGCAACCCACTCTTTTTTTTCTCCCATCATTTCCTAGAGCTTCGGGGCGCAAAGCGCTGGCCCTTCTCCGCAGCACTCAGCGGCTTGGGCATCCCGGGCTGAATCCAGCTGGGGCGACTCCCTTGCCAAGCCCGCACCGCACCCCGAAGCTTTAAAGTTGCGGGAAACAGTTTCGGGGGGCCCAGGCTGAGGCCAGTGCGCCCGCAGCTGGCGCCCGGGGCGCGGGCTGAGCAGAGGGTCGGGCTGGTGTGCGGGCTGGAGGAGGACCGGGCGGAGGGGAGGAGGCAGGGGAGGGGCTGCGGGGAGCAGCTGCTGGGGGAGGCGAGGCGCAAGGTGGCTCCCCGCGCCCCGCGGCTACGGGGGACGCACCAGGCAGCCAATGGCTGCGCAGAGGTGTACAGCAGATGGCGTCCGACTGCGCCGTTCCTTCCTCCTCCTCCTCTTCCTCCTCCTTCAGTGCTGAGGAGCCAGAGTCGCCGCCGGGTTGCCAGACGCTGGAATGGGTGGTCTCCCGACAGACACCACCATCTTTCTTGCGCTCGGGAAGCTCGGGGCTCGGCGGCTACCAGAAGCTGCGGCTGCGGCTCGGGCGAGGCGGGTGAGTGCGGCCGCGCTGCGCCCCGAGCGGAGCTGGGCGTTCCGGGCCCCCAGCCAGGCGGCGGGGGCGCGAGGCGGCAGCGGGCGGCTGGCGCTGGGGCTGCGCCCCTGGCACGGACTTTGCCCTCTTCTCGCCGGCCAGCCTTCCTCGCCTTTCTCCCTTCCGCACGCGGGAACTTGGAAGCAGAGCTTCTCCGAGCCCGTGGCTGGGGCTGCACGCAGGAAGGGTAGGCTGCCCGGGCGCTGCGCGGGGACCCTCTGGCCAGATGGGCGGGCCGGGACGCCCCGCGCGCGACTTGGGCAGCGACCTCAGGCTGCAGGACTGATGCGTGGGATTTCCACATCCAGCTTGCTTTAAGGGTACGGAGGGAAGGAACTGGGTTTCCCCGTCCTGCGCGGGGTGCCTGAGGTCGGAGGGCGGGGAGCTCTGTGGGCTTTGCGAACAGGTTGACTGAGGGTTCCATTTCGGTTGCGCTGATTTGGGGCCCCGGAGGATAGCTGAGAAGTTTTGTGGCTCCCTCTGATTTACCAGTGGATTGTCGGGAGGGTGCAGCAACAGTTTAGATTTCCACTGTCCCTGCGGGGGACGAGGGGTGTGCTGAGGAGAATGGGACCTGGGGTCTGTCCTGGTGTGTCGCGGTGTTGTTGATGGAGAGGAAACGGAACAGGGCGCTAGTGAGCGACCAGGAGGACGAGGGTATTTTCTAAACATCACCTATCACCTTTGCTCTGACACGTTCCACACTTCCACGGTATTAAAGTTACCTGAATACTAAAATAAAACCTCTGCGCCTAAGTGTCCGCATATTTTGTGTCTTGAAGTTGCAAATCTTGGGGTGTGAGGTGTGTGTTGGGGGCATTAAATGCTTTCTGGTTCTCTTGAAATATAAGGAAAACATAACTTTATGTGAGGGGGAAGGGTCCTTGAAATCTGAACATTCCTGAAGCTCTTTTGATTCAATTTTGTGCAGTCAAGGTGGAATTGGACTAAGATTATGAGATTTTTGGAACAGTCTGTGGAAGATGCCAGGGTTCCTGGCACTTTGTTGCAGGGTGGTCTGGTGGTTGCCTGTATTTCCCCATTTCAGGTGCCTTGGCGCTCTTGTAAATGACAATCTGGGGGAGGGAGTCCGTGTAACCTCCTGTTTCTTAGTACACCTGTGAGTGCTCTTCTCACGAAAGTGGAAATCCCTGAAGCCAGATAGGCTGGTGTGTCCGCGTGCGTTCGTGTGTGTGCGTGTGTGTGCGTGTGTGTGTGTGTGTGTGTGTGTGTATGTATCTAGAGTCTCTTCTTGACAAGCACTCTTCGGATATTAGGGGGATGTGCTTAAACGCCCTGGAGTGTCAAGGCAAGGCAATCCGTTTGTTAGGAAAACTCCAAGGAAGCCTTTTTGTTTTCTTGGCTATACTTAGCTGTTGGTTGAGGCTTCTTGAGAGCCTTTTAGTAATTAAATCAAGTAACCTATTTGATGGTGAGTGAATGCTCATATCTTTGTGTTAAAATAACCCCTATAAAGTCCCTGTAGTGGAGGCTTCACTTTGAAGCACTTCTGTTTTAAACCTCAATGCCATTAATAATGGGATGCCTCTTTTACAACTTAATGTGATCAGTTTTGTGTTTTCCATGGGTAGATGAACCCACTGAGTAGATTCCCTGGAACTGGCTTTCCCATTCCTGGCCTGTGCGTGCGTGTGTGTGTGTGTGTGTGTGTGTACACGTGCGTGCATGTGCATGAGTTTGCTCTCCCACCTGCTGGAAACTGAGAATTAGAAACTTTGTGTGTGTGTACCTGGCATTGAATTCAGGATCTTCACACAGCTGCATTCCCAGCCCTTTTTCAAGAGTTTCATTTTGTTTTGAGACAAGGTCTAACTAAATTGTCTATGCCATGCTCATACAATCCTCCTGCTTCAGCCTGCCAGCGCATTGGAGTTACTGCTGCTGTGCACCATCATGCCAGGCTGCAAACTCTTTTTGTATATTTAAGTGACAAAGAATTATGAAATAATTATCCAAACCCTATAACAGCATAATTACTTACTTCTAAAGACTTTGTGAATGTAAGTGTTGTAATCGCATATAAAAATATGGGATAGTTTTGCACAATGGGACAGATAGACTCAGAAGACCTGCACACCTGCAAACCATCCGTGCAGATTGGAGACTTAATTTGCATTCAGGGTTTGGGGATGTGTACTCCAGGAAAGGCTGCTTACTGTTGTGGACTTTGAAAGTCTCTCTTGAGGGTTTATAACACAATGAGCTTACTTTATATTTAAATTAGTACTTAAAAAAGATATTTATGCTTTTTTTATTTTCCCCTGTTGGTTTTCATCAAAGTTGTTGCTTGTTAAAGAGTCAAAAGGCTAAGAAACAGAAACACTGTTAGGAAATAATTACAGATCATAAAAACTTTATAAACAGAGGCTCCACTTCTAGAGAAATGATATTAATAAGTTCATAACTAGATGTACCATTCTGTTCTCTGGTGAGTGTGAATTTTAAGAGATAGTAAAGAAATAAAATGGTATTGCTGAAATATTCTTCATCAGAAAAACTATTAAAGATTTTCTCTACTTGCTGCAGATATGATTTTGAAATAATTCTTTCATTAATATCTATTTTTAAAAGTTTATCTTTAAATCACAGACTAAAGAAGCAGAATGAAAAGATAGGAATTAATGGACAAGGAATGTCCAAACAAGACAAATTCTAGTGCATGCAACTCATATTAATTAAACTTCACAAGTTGATGCTGGAGTCATATGACTACCTCACAGAAAAACAATCTTGCCAAAAACTCCAATTTTGTTGTACTGCACACCTTTGTAAAGATTAGGCATGAAAATAAAGCATTGATTCAGTAGAAGGAGGAATACTTGACTGATCCTATTGAGTTTACAGTGAAAATGAATGACATGATATACAGTATTAAATACATGACTAAGATAAACAGATTAAAGAATTCTAAGTGACAAGTATACTAGTTGGTGAAAAAAAGAACAGCATCATTAACACCAAAGCTTCTGAGATAGTCTACAGGTGAGATGTAAAGGATGCATCTTTGCATAACAGTAGGGCATTATGTTATCAGAAACTACACATGCTCCTTAGATATCTTCTTGGATTTTTGAGTATGGATTGCACATAAGTGCTGTACCTTTTCAAAAGAAGACATTTCCCAGCACAGAACTCTAAAAGAAGGAGCTGTAATCACTTTAACACCAACAAACTCCTTAAATATACCACAGGTCTTTAATTTAAAACTGTTAGGATTAATATCTGAGTGATAATTACCACATTAAACCTGTGAAAGTAGGAGAATTTTAAACTCTACTTTTAATCCTAGAAATTTACTACGGTGAGTTTCACTGGGATCCATGGTTTAGCAGCTCTGAAATCACTGATATTGGTATTGGTGCTTCGACATGGTATACATTTTATTTACTCTTCAAAATTTCTCCATTAATTGAGGTTATTTTGCCAATGCTTTTAGTAGGAAAATAACCATGAATAACCATGGATGGTTCTGACCCATCCATTATCATTCATAATAGCAAACAGGGGCTGTTGATGAAATTAAGCAAAGAGAATTAAGTATAGTTGTATGGTCAGCTCTTATGCACCTCTGCTGAGAAGGAAATAGGAGTTTTAGTCATTTAATCCCTAGAATGATGCTTTCCTTTTGAGTCATGATTCCTGAAGCAGGCCAGCTACACAAAATAGTTATTTGTGTACTTTATAATCTGCTTTTAATTTTATAATGAGCATTCTGTAGCTACTAGTTCAAGCATTCCATTTGAAGGGGAAAATAGGATATTAGGGAAACCCAGTTACTTCATATCGTTCAGTGAAATTCTGAAACCAGCTCTAGAGGTGCTGTAGAATAGTTTCACTGCTGTTGAAGGCTCAGTTATTACCCAAGTGGGGAGTTGAATGGAAGCTTGATTTGCAAACAGAACAATTAAGTCATCTGGCACATAGGCAGGCTACTGTATTTTAAGGATGTGAGTATGCTGTTGTGATAAATACAACACAGTGTATTTTAAAGCATCATAAAATGTATATTAGCTTTTAGTCATTAGACTTTTTTTGCAATTAATGGGATTCTAAAAGTAAAAGTCTTTCCTGTGATATGGAAATCTGTACAATGTTTTGAAGTTTAAAAAAAAAGCCCTCTTAGCAGAAAAGGGTAGACACTGACCTAGATGTGGGGATCCACGAAAGTATGAAAATGTGTGTCCTACACAGAACAAAAGACCATCATTATGGAACGCAGGTATTTTGCAGCAAGGGCCACAATGCTTGTTTGATTTTGCCTCTCTAGGTATATTTTAATTATGAGTCACTGGTACTTAAACATGATGTAGCTAAAAACAGAATCCTAAGTCATGAATGTGCAAACAATTATTTAATGCTGTGACTGGGAAGAAGCTGGTTGCTGTGTTCTACTTGCCTGTATGAGGGTTGGCTGCAGATTTGTACAGTGTTCTGTATTAGTGAACAGTTCATTACCTCTGGAAGAATCACAGTGTTGAGAAAAGCTCTAAACGTCACAGCAGTTAGGCACAATTGCTTTTGGTCTTAGACTGTAGTTTTGTAGTAAAGCATATTTTAATTTTGGGTTCTTTCATTTGGCTATTTTAAAAACCATACCCTGTAGTATGCATAAATGGAGGGTTTTAATTATAGGAAGACTGAGGCTTGCACTAATCTCTTGCAGAGTTTGCTTCTGGGCTCTCCTCTATTGATTTCTACATTTTGTGCTTACATTAGACATATTCTGGGTGATTTGGCCCATAAACATTGATAGAGCTTTATTGGATGTAAAAATATTGAAATTTTTCTGTGCTAGCAGGTAAATGGGTACTGTTTGAGCCCCAGGGAGTCTACTAACTGGAGTATCTGGAGTGTCCTGCAGGACACTTTTCAACACCCCTCAGATCATATCTTGATAGAAACATTAAGAGGGTCGCACCTGCTATAGCAAGGGGGCTTTAAGTCCTGCTGCAGTAAGATTGCCAGAATTTTCTGGTAATTTTATTCCCAACAGGAATACATGAAACTCTTGGCATTATACCTAGTTGAATTTAAAATCTGTTTGCATTTACATTTTAGTGTTTTCTGTCCTTCATTTATACCTATTAAAACTACTTGAACATTGTTTTCATATAGTGTATTACTTAACAGAGCAAAAAGATATCAAAACCTCTTTCAGCTGAGTAATCAATTGATATAAAACCACTTTCCTTTCGAGTTCATTTGTTTTCTTAGAAAACATAAAATAATACTAAAACATAAAACATAAAATAAAAATATCTTAGTGGTCGAGCCAAATTTCTAACCCAGGTCACATGCCATAACAATGAATCTTCTGCCCCACTACTGTCTGAGACCATTTAATCAAAAGTATGTTTTTAGGGTAATTCAAAAGGTTTTTTTTTCTTCTTTTGAGGGAAAAGTAATTATTGTTTCCATTTCCTCTGTTTCTAGTCTTTGGTGTTAACTCCATTTATTTCATACTAACTTTCATTAATTTATGTGATTCAGTATTGTTGATGGGGCTTTCTTTCATCTGAATTGACCCATTCTGTGAACTAGAATATCTTTCAACCAATCACAGAAAGGCAAGAGATGTTGATGACTTTGAAGATTCTTTGAGGAAAATTCTTTGATGCTTTCCTTGGATCTCTTGTGGTAAATGCAAAAACACAAAACTCAACCACTGCTAGGTGGGCCCTGAAAAACACATACTATCAATACTTTTTCAGTACTGAGGATTGAACCCAGGGCCTTGCACTGAGCTACATCTGCAGTCTTTTTTTATTTTTTATTCTGACACAGCATCTCTCTAATTTGCTAAGTGGCCAGGCTGGGATTTGAATTTGTATTCCTCTTGCCTCAGCCTCTTACAGTACTGAGATTATAGGTATGAACCACCACTCCGACTGTATTATGCATCATGACCAGAAAAAATAGTATTTAGATACTATATCAATTTGTCTCATATCAGCCATTACTTTCTTACTTCTGCCTTCTTCCTTTATGCCTGTCTTTAAGTCACCCCATCACCCACATTACCTTTTAAAGTGGCCTCAAATGCTTTTTCCCTCTTTTTCTTGTTCCTAGTTGTACAAATTCTATTAGTCAAGATTCAGTTTTAATTATACTTCCACTGAATTTTCTCTGATTATGCTAGTTCACAAAACTCTTTCTGTCTGAACAACTCAGGTGGTAAATTCTAATTTTAATGTTTGATTGAATCTGTTTCTTTCTTACCATCTACATGTAGAGTTCTGATGGTAAAGGCTTTGGGTAGGAAAAGGATACTCACTCTGTACAAGAACCTGGAAAATGTTGGAGAGTAGAATGTGATAGATAGAGAGCAGGACTTGGGTAACAATAGCCATTTGATGATCTATAAGGAGAGGCCTCACAATATACAAGTAGGGAATAAGAGTGGCTACCAGTTACTGATGAGTGCAATGTGCTACGTACCAGGCTAAGTACATTGGAAATGCTGTGTCTCATGCTCATAAAAATTTTACAAAGTGGGTACTGTTAGTTTTTTTTCATACTAGGAGACAGAGGCAGAGGGATCTTTGATATCTTGTCTAGCTAATAGAACTGGAAAGCCACAGAGCCATAATTTGTATCCAAGTCTGTTGCACTTTTGCCATTTGCAAGTGCCATTTGCTTTTGATTCACTATACTGTTCTAGAGGCTGAAATTTTGGGTAGCAATTTTAGCCTTAACTGCCAAAGGAATTTCTTCAAAATGCAAGAGCACATATACTTACATACTTCTTACCAGCTGTCAGAGCCTCTAGTGAAAATGGAGGTGACTGATAGCAAGAGTATGCTGAATCACTGCTACCTAGAGGTAGAAGTGTTATTTAGAAATATGGAAAAAGGCTGTGTTTTGATTTGGCACAGACCTTCTGAGTGAAGATCATATCTTAGAGTTGTAAAGAGTTTGAGACATTTATAGTTAAAAATGTTAGCGTCCCAAGGGACCACTGGAAGATTCAGGAAATCCAGACTGAGAAAATTCCCACTTTACTGCTTTTTATTAATGCTATGACATCAACACAGAACTGTTCTCTCAACTATGCAAAGTCTTAGCTTCGAAATTAGCACAAAAAGTAGGAAAATGGATGGTTAGTTTTCAGATGTGAGAGTGCACTGGCAGTGGCTCTGGCCACTCCTGAGATTTGGTTAAGGACTCTGGTCAGGAGGTGCCCATGTACTCTGAGTGGATGTGTGTCCCAACAGGAAGATATCTATAGTCAAAGGTGACAGCTTCACTGAGAAGAGAAGGACTTTTTTCTGGTTAAGCATTTATGAGAAATCATATTTTTGAAGTTAACTTTCTTAAAAATGTTTTGCTGGGACAGTATGATTATTTTTTGACATGAAATTCTATGGGACTATATAATAAACCCATTTCCAATACCAATATCTCCTAACAATTTCTATAGAAATATAGCATTGGAATGTGACCAGTTTCTGTCTTTGCCTCTGGCAGAAATCATATATAAAGAAGCACAGAGGAGTTGAAGTTGTAAAGAGATTTTTGCCTCATTCCAGGAACGAACTTTTTCACATTCAGAGCTGTCTGGAAATGTGATAGTCTGTTTCAAGGAAATGTGAGTTCCCCATCTCTGGGTCTATTCAAGCAGAGGATTAACAAGTGCATGTCAGGATAGTCTGCAGAGTGGGCACATGCACTGAGGATTTACTGAGCAAGTACTATGTGCCAGACATTGCTCTTCATGTCTTAATGCTTGAAATCATCTCAAAAAGCTTGTGAGACTAGGTATATTATTATTTGTAGCAGTAGTCTCCCATTTTATAGATGCTGAAACAGTAAGTAGCTTGTCTGAGGTCATGCTCTACATCCAGCAGTCTGGTTCTAGAGCAGTGCCTGCTTCCTAGAAATAGAAGACAAGCCACAAATATAATTCTCAAATCCACCTTTGTATTTTCTAGTAGCCACATTAAAGAAGAGAAAAAAAAATCAAAATTAATTTTATAATGTATCTTATTAAATCTGTATATCTGGAATTTTTCATTTTAAGAATTGATTATTAAAAAGTTATTAACATGGCGCTTTAGATCGTTGATGTATTAGTACTAAGGCTTAAATTCTAGTCTGTATTTTACCCTTATAAGCACATTTCCATTTGGACTAGCCACGTTTCCCATGCTCAGTAACCCCATGTGCCTGGCGATCACTATATTGGATGTGCCTAGAACTGCACTATTAACCATTCCACTCTGTCTGCCTGGTGACTACTGGGTTTCCTTCTAATGCACATGCCGGCAGTCTTTGCTAATTGAGGCCATTCATCTGTTTATAAAGTTTGTTCTTAGATGATATCAGTACAAATAATCTCTTTTAAAAGACCCTAAAATACTTCTAAACTTAACTCAGGAAAATATTTACTTTCAAAACCTGTAAGAGAGGAAGATAGTTTTGCATCTCATCTGTAAAACCCTGAATCCCATATGCCTTTCATTGGTGAAAATGGAGCACATCTGGCTTGCTTCCACTTGACAGATAGGCATGTACATCACCAAACCACCAAATCACCTTGCCTTTCTTGTTTCTATTTAAAGTCTCCATTTCTTTTGTCCTTTGATTTTTTGTTTTTCTGGGTTTGCTGTATTATATGTGTAGCCTGTCGCATGTGAAATGAACGTAGCTTAGGACCTGCATATCTCCAGAGACTAAGGGAAGGAAAAATATTAACCTTAACATTGAGCCTAACCAATTTTTCTAGTTTACACATGATATGTATTTCTCAGCCCTGTTACTATGTCCTTGTTATGATTACCACAGCCAGAAATGATGAAAGTGATATGATCAAACTGTAGTAATTGTTCGGTGGGATTCATTCATTTCCTGGCAGTATTCATTCTTTTCAGTGATCTGAAGGGCTTTTCTCAAGTTGAATTTCTGACAGTAACTAGCCCTCTGGGGTGTGACATGCTTCAATTGAAAAAACAGAATGTGACATGTATTTCATTGTGTGGAACACATAAAAAAGTTCTGTGTTTCCTTTGTGAGCACACGCTCTACTTAGCTACCCATAAGAGTATGAAACATTTTAATAATTCTAAGTCTTCTTCAGTGGGGCAGTGGATTATACAGGTGCTTTAAATCTGACTTCAGTTGCTTATTAAAGGAAGCATAATAAGAACAAGACTTCTGTTAGAAAAACTCTAAACTTCAGAAGGAGGAATTTCCTTATGGAGACAGACTCCAAGAATGTATCATTTAATATTATGTGCATGATTATTAGATGTTTCATTTGAATTATAGAATTGATGGAATTAAAGCATAATGCTTGTAGATGTAATATATTCCCAGTGAAGCGTTTCTTTTAGTTTCCTTTTTTTAAAAAAGATAAGTGTTTTTCATAGAGTAAGACAAACAGTTGTAAAGTGCAATATGTGGGTTTGTAAACGTTCAGAGATTACTTACTGAGCATCTACTGTGCCCACGGTACATAGTGGATAAAAGCAAATATAAGACACCAGCACAATTACAGAAATCTACGTTCTACTTAGGAGATGGACATTCACATTCTGTTCCCTTAAAAAAACCCAAATCACATGATTTATTTGTATTTCTTTTATTAAGTATGAATTTATTAAGAACGCTTCTCTTGCATCCTCATTACTTTGCAGAAAGTAACTGCAAAATAGATATGTGTTGAATTAAATGAAAGAAATACATTGATTTTATTTATATATGTCAATTAAAATGTAAGATATAATGCCAGATTTATAATGGACCATTTGTGTAAAATTTATGTTTTAAAAAATGAAGATGAATAAAGTCTATTTCTAAAACTTTTTCTGATCCTCTGACTAGATCAGCTCTGTTGACTCTGTTTGGTGACTTCTAACAGCTCAGTTGCACTAGAAATATAATGTGTTCACCTATAGTAAGTTAAACTCTTTCTATGTATTTAATTTTTTATTCAGAGTATGAAGAACTTTGTTATCCAGGTACAGTAAGTAATCATCAGAAGTATTTGCATGGGAGGTGGAGCATGAAGTAGGCTAAAATTGTGTGCAGGGCCTATGAGTGTGTGTTCTATCCCCACCACTGGGGATAGAAGTAAGTGTCCATGTATTCCTGCATGGGGCTTCCAAAATCTGTTAAAGAATATAACGCTGAACAATACCAGGAGAGTCATGTAATATTTCTGAGCAAATGGAATCAGCTAAAACATTAGTAAGGCTTTGTAACCTTCTGTGCTGAGCCCCTCTTTGAATATCCCATCAAGTGTAGAGAACCTGTTGCATTGTTAGTTTGGCTATTTGAGCTGATTACAAAAGTAAATATAAGCAATGTGGACAACAGATCATCAGAAGCTGTTCCTCTAGCTTGAAAAGAGTTTAATGTGCCTTGATAGATTAAATTCTTCCTCTTGAGTTCCTCCAGGAAAATATAGCCAGTGGTTTTGTACTGCTTGCTTATAATGTGTTGTGTGTTATGTGTGAACAAGTTGGAGTATGTGGTGATAACCCCAAATTGGCCATGCACTTAAGAAATTTTCACAGAATTTTTATGTAAATAGTAAGACAAATAAGGTTATTTCCATAATGAAAATTGCATATATGGGGTTTTATAGGTGAACAGATCCAGCATGGGAGTGAAGAGATGGGGAACTCTGTCTACCTGTTTGTTTTTGTCACAATTTTCCCAACATAATTTCTGATTCTGGGCTATATATGCTATTCTCTAAGTCTGGTTATTGGTATTGTCTTTACTATAAAATCTTACTGCATATTGTGTTTCAGGTTGTTGGCTTAAGAAATCTCTTTAAGATTCATTAAAAACAACAGTAACAGCAATTCTCTGCAGCCTGGAAATGCAAGCAGAATGGTTTATCCTTGGTTTACTGGTCTGCATGAAACTTGATAGCATTCTCAGACTCTGTGTTTTGAAACCTCATGATGCTCACAGTCTAAATAAAGTGAGACCCAAATCCTTATAATCCAAGGTAAACAATTTGTCCTGGCATGTGTCAAGGAAATGTATACAGAGACAGAATTATACATTGATTTGGCAATAAAGTTGGCAAGCATAGACATTTGGTAATTCCTACAAGATAAAAGCACCTGAAATAGCAAAGTTGTCATTCAGTCCCAAATGAAAGCTTAAAAGCTCAAAATAGTATGAAATCATTTATGCCATGAAGCCTTAGGAAATGATAATTGGCTGATGTAAATTTAGACATATATATATGTATGCACACACACATGTACACACACACACACACACACACACATGCACACACACACACCAAGAGCAAAACTATGGCTATTTCAATGTGAATTCACACTGAGAAATCAAGGAGAAGATGACCAAATAATTCAATTTAAAGTGAAAACAGTACTTCCAGTTCTTGGATTTGGGCGTGTTCAGAAATATGTGACTGAAACCAACAAATGAGATTGATTAGAAGGGACAGAAAGAAAGAAAGCATACAGCTACAGAGATTTAAGTAGTTTCCAAGGTGGGGGAAATCTATGTAACCCAGTCAGATTACACATTTTCTTGGATTTAAACGAACTTTGTAAACAAGAGAAAGTCCAAATGGGAGATAAATGAAACAGTAGTAGTGGATGTTAATGCTATTTAGAATGTATGTCAGAAGTTTATGCATAGTGCAAGTGAATCCAAGGAATCTCCTGACTCCCTCCCAGTTACCTACTCATCTCTTTCTTTTCAAATTGTTGCTTCAGAAACTCATAGAATTTGCACGGTGTCTCCACTTTGCTCTCACGCTTCAAATCACCCAATCTGGAGTTTGCTCCCACTGCTGAAATAGTTCTTCCCAAAGTCACGAATTGCTTCCTAGTTGTCAAACCCAATGGACTTTTTCCAGTCTCTGTTTATTATGATGATTAAAAGAAGAATCTTAGTATATTAGAGGAGCCAAGATTGGATTGGCAAAGTCCCCATGATCTTGCCATTTTGATTCTCTCTTCTAAAGCTGCCAAAATACTACTGAGGATTGAAACAAGGAAAATGGGTAAATTTAAACTATGAGTAAACTGAAAAAGATTGAAATGTAGGATATTCTGCCAAACTAAAGAATAGCCAAAAACTGATATATTGACCTTTGCAAATTGAGCAAGGCATGGGAAAGAAAGGGAAATTTACTTGAGATTAGTAAAAATACAACAGTGTTTGACCCCGTTATCCCTGTAGAGGAAATTTTTCTAGGTACAAGAGAGACATGCCCCTCTTTCCAGAGGACTTTGAAGCAAAAAGGGGCAAAATTGTAAAGCAACGCATAAATATGAACATACACCTACACACAGATGCCCTTATGAGCACCTGATGTTTATTGATCTAGTGTGGAGAGAACAAAGGACGTGCTGGTGGAATATTGTGGTGGGCAGCATTGCCATTGAAGTCGTGTTTCCAAAGGCACCTGCAATTCCCTTTGAATAGTTCCACATTTCTTTGCTTGCATCCTGCTCATGTTGCCTGATTAATCTTCTTTCTTTATCTTGCTTTCCTGCTCAGAATCTGTCTTTAGATCTGTATCATCTACACTAGCTTTCAAAATCTTACACTCTGAAGTCCCATAGTTTTCTAACATTTTCTGCTATAGTCTCCTTCTTCAGATCTTTTGGGGCAGTTGCACTTGACCTTGGAACATATTCTTGTGTCCTTCTCCTTCCTGCGAGCTTTGGTGCCTCTCCTGCCTGACTCTGTGTGTTGCTCATGCAGCCTTAGTGGAGTGGGCTAGATCCCTGTTTCTTTATACCCTAGTTCACAGATAGAGTCTACTTTTCATAGCCTTCACCACAAATTCGTGAATATTGTGCTCAGGAGTTCACACAAAAGACAAGGTGAGCTAGGGGCTTCACGTTATGTGAGAAATGTTTTGATGCACTTAAAAATAATTTAAAAAGCCTTCCGTACCTTATCTAGTAATTGCTGCTAAGAGTTTCTCAATTAAATTTTTACATACTTGCATACAGACTCTAGCTTTATTCTAGATTTACTTTTTCCTTATCTTTTTTATTTGATATGAAACTGTCACTGAGAAAATTCAAGAGATGGAGAGATTGAAGTAGAGAAATGCTAAGTCACTTCTTTTAAAAGAGAAAAGATGCAGTAACATCACTCCAACCATCAGAAGCAGACATTTATTAAACACCTGCTCTGTGCCTTTACATCAACTCTAAGGTTAAGGAGGAATTCTGAGTGCCCAGACACTCTGCAGGGAGATTTAGCTGGAGAAAAAGAATGCATCAGCTCATTTTTAAGAGAGACTCAGGACATCAAAATCATCCCCAAGTACCTTTTCAAATCCAACAAGTCAAGCAAAACTATGGTTAATGATATACTTGTGTTTATCAGAGCCGGCATTAAGTAAAATTTACGACACATTAGAGTTGACATTACAGTTTTATTTTTGTGCTGTGTGCACATTTGAGTACCTTGGATCCCACTGCATGATTTCTACATTATTATTATTTCTTTTCAGGGTCATTTAGATTATGTTAAATGACTACTAGGGTTTCTTGCACTTTTTATTTGTTTGGTGAAGCGTTATTGTGTGTGTGTGTGTGCGTGTGTGTATAACCTTAATTTCAAGTCCTTGATCAGTAAAACAGCCCCTAATTATAATTTATAATGTTTTTCCTTTGAGAAACATAATTCAATTTATAATTCGGTTTTTTATGACATATTAGAAGAGAGAGAGAAGTATGCTCCTTAGTATGAGGTGTTAGTATAAATATTGTTATGTTGCAACTTAATTTATCTTCTGACTTTTCTTTTCATATGAATACAGTAACTGTTTTAAGATCCCAAGTGGTATATTTGGGTTTTCCCTATTATGCCGGATATTATACTGTGTATATAGTATGAGCTAATTCAAGCATTTGTTAAATTAATCATATTAGAGTAGGAAAAAAATCTTGGAGACTTCATTGAATGTAGGTTAATCTTGCTTTGATAATTTAGAGTTCCTTTAGGAACTTGGAATATTCCCCAAAACACTAAGAAAATCAATTACCATTGAATGAGTCTATAAATTCTGTTTATTTAAGTTTTCTAGGGTTTTAGACATATACTAAATAGGATTTTCTATAAATAGGAATAGATAAGTAGACCAATTCACTCTACAACAAATTTATGGGAGAAAGAAAACAGACCAATTATTGATGCAAATAGATCTATTCTACTGAGAAGTTGATGTTAAGCCTGCTAAAAAGGTCAAGCTTTTGGAAGATAAGAGCAATCTGCTGTGAATCCAGGTACAATATAAAGCCAGAGTTGGAGTGGGTGGGCCAAGACTGCAGATTGGCTGTCCACCACAGATATGGATGTGTGCATCTGTGTTTGTGTTAGTTTACTTTATGCTGCTATAATAGAAAGCCTGAGACTGGCTTATTTATGAAGAACAGAAATTTGTTCTCTAACAGTTCTGGAAGAAGTCCAAGATCAAGGCACTGGTAGGCTCATTTTTTCATTCTAATATGGTACCTCATTGCCGTATGCTCCAGAGAGGAGGAACATGGTGTCTTGACATGCTAAAAGAGCAAACCAACCCATTTTACAGTGACATTAGATCATTCATGTTTTGAACACTTCCTGTTAGCCCCTATTTCCCAACATTATTGCTTGGGAATTGTTTCCAACACATAAATTTCTGGAGACAAAAGAAACATTCAAATCATAACAGTTTCTCAATCCATTTGGGCTCTTTTAATAAAAATACCATGGTGACTTATAAATAATAGAAATTCACTTAATATTATGGTCTCAAACTACATCTACTTTCCTGCAGATGACTCAAGTTTATCCTTCTTTATGGCAGAGTAATACTCTGTTGTGTACAAATGCCCCATTCTTTTTAACCCATTCATCTGTTGATGGACATGTAGGCCACTTCCAAGATTTAGTTATGAATTGCGCTGCTATAAATATGGGTATTTATGCATCCCGGTGATATGGCTTTAACTCTTTTGGGAAGATACCTATAAAGAAAGAGCTGGGTTTAATGGAGTTTCTATTTTTAATTTTTTGAGGAATCATCATACTGATTTCTATAATGTTAAGTGGAATAAATCAAGCACATGTGCTTAAATATTGCAGAGTTTCTCTCATACAAGAAATCCAAAATATAAATAATGAGCAAAATAAATGATAAATAATAGGGAATAGGGTATCTTTTTTTTTTTCAAAAAGAAAGGGGACCAAAAAGAGATGGGGGGAGGAGTAAGGGAAGGGAGGGGGAGGGAATGATAAAAAAGAATTAGAATGTGTTATGTACATGTACCAACTCCCCAGGAGGAATGTAATCATGATGTACTGCAAGCATGTTCTAATAAAAATAAAAGTAAGTTCATGTTTATCAGTTCTGGAGGTTGAGAAGTTTAAGATCAAGTTCCCAGAAGTTACTATTTCTGGTTTAGAGATGATGCCTTGTCATTGGGTCCTCATGTGGCCATGGTGGGGTGCAGTGAGCTCTCCAGGACCTCTTTTGTTAGGACTCTCATCTTGTTTATGAGGACTCTGTCTTAGTGACTTGGTCATCTTCCAAAAGTGTCCAAATACCATCACATTGTGAGTTAGGATCCCAACATACAGATTTTGGGGAGATCACGTGTGTTCAGACCTCTTCATAGTTCCAACTGTAATTAAAGAGTCACAGTAGGAAAGAGGGAAGATAGTCTTTGTGAAGATAAACACTGTTGTCACCAATGAATGAGGTGTGTGAAGGTTCTCAGAAAGGGAAGCAGTGAAAGGTTTCATGAAATATGTGCTTGGAAGAAGCAGTATTTTAGAATTCTATATGATTTCTTATAATGTGATTTGAAATATAAATGTGTAACTGGATTAATTTTTTTATAAATAAATGTTTTCAACTTAATATACATATCAAAAAGTATGTGTGTGCATATGTGACTGTAGCTTTTCACGTTGGTTCAAAAGAAACTGTTTTGCATTTTTACCACTGGGAGAATAGGGCCTTGCATTATATTGTCAGCCTTCTCTATCCATGAGTTCCATTACCTTGGGTTGAAAAATGTTAGAAAAAAGTTGCATTTGTACTTCATGTGTACAGACTGATTTTGGTTATTCCCTAGAGAATACAGTATACCAGTCATTTATATCCTATTTCTATTGTATAGGATTGTAAGTCATCTAGAGATGCTTTGACATATAAAGGAGAATATGCATGGGTTACATGCAGATACTGTGATGTTTTTTGTAAGATACTTAGACATTCTTGGGTTTTGGTTATCTGCAGGTGGTCCTAGAACCAGTACCCCACAAATACTGAGAGATTACTGTTTTGGGCCTACTTAGCACTCACTCTGAGACTTGTGAGATGTCTAACTCCCTCCTTCTGCACTACTGTGGTCTCTCATTCCTTTCTTCATTCAGCTCCTGCCTTCACTGCAGCTCTGTGGCCTCTTCCTTCACCACCCTCTTGTCTCTCCAACCCTGGTCTCCCTCCAGTTCTTTGTCCCTTTGCACCGCTCTCGCTTCCCAGGAGAGTAGACCCTGCCCTCTTCTCACCCAGTGTAAAAACTGTTGTCCTTTCCAGTGGAGTACATTCTGTTAAAATGCAACACATACAATTTAAAACAAAACTGTCATGCCATGCAGAATCACACAGTAAAAATTCACAGGGCTCGTGGGAAAAGAAAGTAGGGGCACAAAATTCAAAAACATCCTCAGTGACCCATTAAATAAAAGGTAAGAAACTGACACAAAATGGTAGTGTGCTTCTGCACATGTCAAATGGTTAAGAAATGGCTACATATTTCCAAGACGTAGTATTTTAGCTCGCAAAAGATCTGAGTTTCACTTTGGAATGGATTTCAGAAAAGCTGCTGTTGTGAGCTCCAAGATGGTGGAAGTAAACTCATCTGACATTAGTCGGAACATTGTAGAAAGTTGTAACATAGGATGGGTGTGGCTTGAAGTGAACGGAGAGCCCCAGAGAGGTATTTGTTTATTACTACTTGGCTTTCTTCTGCTGGGTACAGATTTTTGTGTGTTCACATAGTGTCCTTCACAGATGAAATTGTGGAATAAATAAACACAAAGTTATGTTTCAGTCGAATTGTTCCTTAACATACCAATTTCACATTTTCAAAAGAAGCATCTTAGCGGAGCTGAATGCACACTGTTGTGAACTGCCCTTGTGGGCATGACTGTGAATGGCCGCTTTTTCCACACACCAGACACTGTGTAGCCCGGGATGCTTTGCTCTTGTTTGTCTCTGAGCCCCACTGTCTGGTGCATGGCCTGTTAGTGGTAGGCACTTACGACATTAACAAATGAATCTGTCCATCCTCTTCTGCTTTCTCAGTTTTGATTACTTTTAAGTCTCTAGGGTAAAACAAATGTAATCAAAATGGAGTAATTAAAGTGAAAGGGTTAACGTCTGATTATGGAATAGTGTATCTTTCCACCTAGAGAGCACAATCTTGAGATGATTTCTTCATGAATTATCTACACAGACCCTGTATTGAGCAGAGTTAAGTGAGAAAATAGAGTGCATGCCAAGATGTTCTTGTTCTAAAGGTAGTTTTGAGACTTGAAAAACATTAGAGGATGGTAAGGAACTTCAGTGCCTGCAGGATGATACTGTCTTGCCAGAGGCTTCAGGGTCTGAGGTAAAAGGTAATATTACCAGGGCCTGGGAGCGGAGTCACCAGTGGGACCTGGATCCATGAATGAATCACATACATTGCTGAAAATTCTGTCCTAAGAGGGAAACAGACTGTGACAGATCAACAGAGTAAAAAACACCAGTTTCTTCTTTCTCCCCGTTCTTCTGTAAGCAGAAGCCAGTGGGGAAATGAGAGACATGTATTTTACAGGAGTTGGCTGCCTGCCCAACAGGGCAGAGCAGGGGGTAAGGCAGAGGTTGATGGGGCAAATGATTAGGGTGGCCTGTTTCGTTGTCTCTTTGTCCACAAATCAATTGATCTGTGATGTCCAGTGCTGCCATATGAATCACTTTGCGAGGCCTTCTTCATCAGCTTAGTAAGATGCATGGCCATTGGGGCTTTAATTAGAATTTCCTTGAGAGAATTCACAGGGTCATGGATTATCTATGGTGGGCTGTGCAGATCCAGTGAGTCATAAGGGTGCAATGTTATGATATTGCTCTTTTTTCTCCCTAATGAGTCATAATGTATTTTTTTTTAAAAGAAGAGAAGTCTGTGTCTAGCTTCAAGTCATAGCAGCAGTGTGGTAAAATCACCTGTAATCTGTTTTAGTTTCCTTGCAGTTTATTAGAAATAATGTTGTTCAGAAATTATATTTCTAGCTGAATATTAAAGTATTCTCTTGAGCAAAACAAAAGCAATCAAAATGGAGCTTTTATAAATAACGATTCTGAGCACAGATTCTCTGTGAGAGAGAGAACATTTTTATTGGGCTGCCTTTTTATTTGGCTCATTTAATCATTTAGCTCAACAATGCTGTACCCTGCAGAAATTATTTTTTTAGTAAGATATTAAAGGACTTAGGCCACTGAAAAGATATTTACTTTTTAGGCTCTAGTCTTTGTATTTGTTTTTGTGAAATATGTGAAAGAGAGAAAATGTAAAATGAAAATATAATGCTTTAAAATAATTTACTAATTCTTCCAAGAGGAAGTTATCATACTGTGAAATGCAGTTTAATTTTATTTAATATTTTGAATTTCCAAAAAACTCGAATTATTTTTTCAATGTGGTAACAGTTAGTTCTGAACTTGAAAAACATTATATGCAAGATATTTTTAAATCTTAGTCTATAAAATTGTCACCATGATGAAATATTTGTTAACCTTTCTTCCGTTGGTAGCACTGTGGGGTGCAATTTACAAGGCAAGTTACAGTGACATTCAGTCGTTCTGTAAACAGGGATAAATTATTATACCAGCTATAATATTTTTAAGCCACACAGTTAAGAGGGAAAACAGGTAAATTTCTTTTTCTTTCTCTTGCATGACAATCTGTTTTCATAATGCCATTCAACCTAATGGCAGCAAATTTAATCTTAGCTAATTGTGGGTTAACTTCATCATGTCTCATTTCTTTCTCATTCACCTCCAGATGTTCCTCCCTGCTTCTCCCTTGGAAGGCACCTGCTATGGGAGGTATCTGGCCCTCAAGGTTCTGCCCTGGTCCAGGATGACATCCCTTGTGATGGAAACCTTTTGCACCTCCTTGAGTATTGGAAAGCCTTCCTCATAGTGGCGTCTGTAGAATATTTCAGTTCGCATGTGCTGTGTCATCACTAAGTCCACACCACTCTCCCCATGGCGTCCTTATCTCTGAGGAAGGCCCTTCAGGTCTTCTTCTTGCCCTGGAGTCACCACCCTTGCCCCTGAGGGGGACATTCAGATGCTCCCCTGCTTGTCAGTCTGCAGAGAGCCATGCAGTACAGCCTGTCTGCCCAGTCCCCTGCTGCTATCGCTACCCCGTCCTTGGGGCCATGGCAGCATGGAGACTGAGATGTAGGGGCAGGAGCCATTGATCATTTCCTTTTTAAAAAAATTAGTGCATCTTTTCTGTCCATGAAGTTTACATTTATTTATAGTAGTATGTACTTGTACATAACGTAACTCGTTTCCTTTTTTTCAGTCCCCTTTTGGAAGACCCCAAAAAAGTAAGATGAGGCTGCTGGGGGTCTGATTGTTCATCACTCCCTTGATTATAAACTCTTTGTATCTACCTTTGTGCCACTTCAAACATTTCTGCACTGTTTCAAACACAGGTATAAGGCCAATTTTTGCACATGAAAATAACTGAAGATTTCTGTTTTCACATTCTGTTAGACTTTTTCTTCTAGGAGAGGGCTTTGAGCTTGGTTGGAGTAGTGAGGCATAAAATTCCCGTCAAGAAATTCAGTGATCTGGGGTGAGGACACCTCAGTCAATACCCAATACACTTTTAAGATCCACATTCTGTAACTCCCAAGAGCCTGTTGCCTTATCTCTCAAAGAGGAATTAAAATATTATACAATTTTTATTAAGATTCAGTGTGATAGATTATCCCAGTGACCAGTCAAAACAATTAGTCCTTTTTCCTCCACTTCCCCCTTTGTCTTGCAGCATAGAGAAGGAAAAGGTTAATTGAAGAAGATACATGTGAATCAAATAAAACCAAAAAACCATCTCAAGGCTGTAATTCAAAGTATTACCCACATAGTCATGTTGAGGTAAAGCCATTAAGCAGTCTTATGTTATTACAAAGCAGTGCATATGCAGCCTAGAAAATTAGACAACACTGGCAAGCAAAAATACAAAGAAAGTCATTATATTACAACATGTAGAGATTACTACTTTTAATACTTTAGTGTGTATCTTCTTTGATCTCTGTCTGCATATATATATATATATATGTTTAATAGTTTACAAATTTCATATCCATGTGTAACAAGAAATATCCAAAATTTCCCATTTGTCTTCGAAATGTTCTTAACTAGCACCTAAAAAAGGATCACAGTTTGAAGTCCAATAATGCTTTTATTCTTTGCTTTAATTGGTTTTAGTCTGTTTTCTATTATTTGATTGCAATATGTGAGAAGGTTTGAACAGCTATTTTGAAGAAAACAAGAGACATTATGGTAGCCACTGTTGATTTCCTGTTGTCTCATTTTGAAGTCTTGCATTGTTCTGTTCTGATCTGCTTTGTTCTGTTTTATTTTGCCTTGCTTTGTTTTATTCTCTTTAAAATTTAAAAAAAATCAGTTTCCTTCTCTTGTTATGTGTTGTGTTTTTTTTTTAACTGAAAGCTGTCTATTTTTAAATGATGTTGATTTGTTGAGTCCATTCCAGTTGTCCTGTCACATATCTCACCTTTCAAATTTGTCAGATTGTTTCTTCGAGGTGTTCTTTGGTCTCTCTCTCCTTCTCTCTGCTAAGTGGATGTTTTATCAACAAATACTTTTGTCTTGAAATGTTCACTGGTAACTTTTTATACTTCAGATTGCATCAGATTGGAAGATACACGATCCTTATTGATGCCAAAATTGATGACTGCTTTAGAGTAATGACTCATACTTCCGTTGTTCAGTACGTTTCTCCTTCCATTTATAAAGAAATCTGTGTGATTATTTCGGCATTACACAAAGGTCTGATTTCTTTTAAACTATTTACCTAATAGTTTTAATAGTTTTATCACCCATAAAAATAGATAAAGATTGTTTCAATCAAAAGAAATGGTTAAGTATGTTGTAGGGACGGAGATTGGCATGGCACATTGTAGAAAGGGGGTAACTTTAGCTTTCTCTGTTCAAGTAGGAGGATGGTCAGATTTAATTAGTCCTAAGTGAGACATATATTAATGACCAAGGCACACAGGATTGCCAGAAATATTAATCACTGAACCTAAAATTCAGAAGAAAGCACTGGGTGATTTTAATGATAGGCCCTATGAATTTGTATGTGGGATGAGTATAAAGGGCAGGGTCAAAGTTGAGAGAATGATGCAGTTCACAACCCAACATTATTTAAAAATCTAAAGCACTTTAAAAATCCAAAAAGTGTTTTAAAATGATGTTAGAATGACTTTTTTTTTTCAAGGGAAGTCTTGAGTTGGAAAATTTTTTCACATATCTATGTAGTAGTCTGCTTTTGATTACTGGAATTTTATGAGCTCTGACAATCTTTTCACAAGCCTTCTCTTTTCAGCTCTCCAGGTGTAAATTATTCTTTTCTGTTGGCTAGGAGTATATTACCCTGTGCCCTGGCATAGGGAATATTTCTGAGGCTGCTGGGAGGGTCCTGTGGTTCTGGATTTTTAAAGAGTTTCAAGGCCTGATTTTTAAGAATAGGCTGCTTTGTAAAATGTGCCTAGTGTGTAAGCTTGCAAGAGAAATGTATTTGTTTGGTCGTTTTTCCTCTTTGATGATAAAACTCAAAATCCCTTGGAGATTTGGAGTTGTCTGTGGCAAATATAAAGTTTGTGGTTTTACATTGTATTAATGTATCATTACTTTATCATTATTATTAATTATATTAGAAATGTATTGCTACCCTTTATTCTAGGTGCCTCTCCTATGTAACTTAGTGATGAGATTTGCTCTGGCTAAGACAATGGGAGAAGAAATTATGAGTGCTCCTTCCAAGTAGTTGTTTTATGAGCCATTGTGTGGTTCCACCAATGCTCTTTGTCCTCTTTCCTGAGACTGCCATGTCCCAGGCAGAAGCTGCTCTTTCAGCTTGGCTCTCAGATCTGTGATGAATGTGAAGCATGTGTGAAAACTGAATATTATGGTTAAAAGCCACTACAATTTCGATTTCTTCATTAATGCATCATAACCTGGCCTAAACTGACCAATAAAGAGGAGAAATAAAATGTATGAATATAACACAGGGTTATGTTTAAATTGATGAAAAGTTTTATAGGTGGCCAGCTCTGCATAATTGACTTGAAAACACCCGAATTTTCCTTCTGTTAGGATTCAGTGAATTATTCTGCCATATCAGAGTGGGGTTGACACTCCCATTGGAAGACACTGAAAGCTGCTAGAACTATGCATCACACTACAAATCACAATTGTGTACAAAAATGAAAAAGGATGTCCTCTGATGGGAGCACAATTCTAAGTTGAGGTTAATACTGGGGGTCTATTGGAACAATAAACTAAATGTGAGTTGGGTCTTTTTAATTATTTTTCAACTGGATATGCTGTTTGAGATAGTTATTCAAATTGCAGTGTCACATGGTGAAATAACACAATCTGTTGCTTTTATAGTCACAAAAATTAATTTTTAAATGAAATATAAATGTCAGATGATGTATGTATTGCTTGGCTTAAGAAAAAATATTTTATATTTGATTCTTTAAGAGAAAATGACTTAGAGTAAACTGTGAGAGTTATGAATTGAGAATAGAAACCATTCTCTCTTCAATTCAAATTAATTTCTTAGAACGGAAGCAGGATAAATAGTCCTGCTCAAGTGTGCGCCTTAATTACAAACCTCAGAGATCTTAAGTTTTATGGCTCAGTTTAAGCATCTGAACCTGTGCAGCATGCCATAAGTCAGCCAAGTTACCTACTAGGTAGTGATCAATCATTCTTTTACCTCAGGAGAGTTACAGAAAAATTAAGAATGAGAGACATGTCTTATTTCACATTACCTAGTTGAATGAAGTTGATCTTCAAAAGGATGTTCTTTTCAGCAGATCGTTTTGCTGTATGTTGGAAATTTCTGCATATAGGTTATTCAGGCCATCAAGAAACAGAGATTAGGGTCTATAATTATTAATTGAAATTTAGCCTTTAGAGTAACTTCATTAGTATGCAGTTGATAAGAGGTATATGTTTATTAAATGAAATGACCTCTAGATTTGCATATTCAGTACAAAATTAGATTATTGGAGGCACAAAGGTAGTTAAAGTTCCTATTTAAAGGGGTATTACTGCCAAGATTGAATAATTAAAATTATAATAGTTTAGTTTTTAAAGTTTTTGAAATTGCTTCCAGGCGATTTCTTTCTACACTTCAGTCCTCAGCGAAAGTACTCTACTTAAAACATAAAAAGATGAATGCCTATTTCCCTTTCCTAAAGAACTGATGATTACTGCTTAGCTTTATTTCGAATAAATAATTTCAGTTCACTAAACACCTACTGTACATCTGTCACATGCTCAGCTTGTGATACAGAGGTCAAAAGATTTCCTTTCTGCTTTTAGGAGGCTTGCAGCTGATAGGTACATAAAAAATAAACAGTGTGCACTTTGATATGTGACGTGATGGGAATATTACAGATTGGAGAGTGATTTTTTTTT
>RJWT010002546.1:0-40375 GCA_004365215.1 Cuniculus paca | reverse complement strand
TATTATAATTTTTCAAGAATTAAATTTAATTTCAGAGTCCATCCATAAGTTTAAATTTTCAGAAATAAAGAATCTCCAAAACTACATTTACCTATCAGATGGTATTATGTAGGTTACATTTTCAAAACAGAAACCATAATGTCAGCATCCTAGCATGCTTATACGGAGCATAAAAATACACTTAGAAATTGTGCAGTTACTTTAAGCAGTTAAAATTCCATTTTCATGTGTGCTCGAGAATTAAAAGTTCAAATATTGATTTGCATAGGAAATTAGCAATTAAGTACCCATAAAATTAACTTGCACCTGCCAATTGATATACCAATTATCTTTGCAGATACCTTAAAAGAAACTTATTGAAAATAAAGTTTCTGACATTATCTGACAATAATCTGTTGCAGATATCTAAAAGTACATGCTTTTAAAGAAAGATATACATAGTGGTCATACGAAGGTACCTCCTAACTCCAAGGAATATAATCGATCAAAGGTTCAGCTTTCGTCCTCTAAAATTCATCATTAGTTTACCAGGTGGTCAGATTTATGGGAATCATATAGCCAGTGTTTGAATATATTAGGAATACTGACACAGACTTCTGCTTGGGAAACTCTGACTTCAGCTGTAGGTTTTGGCCAAAGGATTTCCAGAAGACCTATCACCTCTATTGGTTGTATTGTCTTAAATATTTTGATCCTTACTATTTCTGAATGTAACCTTATTTTGAAATCAGTTTTTGATGATCTCGTCAATTTAAGAAGAGGTTAAGCAAACTGGGCATAATGGAACATGCTTGAAACCCCAGCACCCCAGGAAGCTGAGGCAGGAGGATCACAAATTGGAACCCAAGCTGGGCACTGTCTTAATCAATCAATCAATCAGTAATTAAAGATTGACAAAAAAAAGATTTAGTTTAGTGTGAAGGTTATAGGTTCAATTCTCTGTACTGTGAAAAAAAAAAAGGTTATACTCATTTGTGTGATTTCTAAATCTAAACAATGGAGTTTTAACAAGGACAGGAAGATTTTCAGACACATCAGCCCACACCAAGGAAAGCTGATCCTCTGCTGACAGAGACAGAAATTATTGTGGTTCAGCTGTGAGTCAAGGGATGACAAAAGTTGCTAACAACTACCAAAAGCCAGGAGGAGGCCAGGAAGGATTCCTCTCCACAGCCTCCTAACACCTTCATTTCAGCCTTCAAGCCCCCACAAGACTGAGAGTACGAATACCTGTGTTTTAAGACAACTAGTTTGTAATAATTTTTCATTGCTGTCCTAGGGAAGCAGGACTAACCTTCCTTTCCTCTCCATGCAGTCAGAATCAGACTTACAGAACAGATTGAAAGCACACCCAATACTCAGCATCTACTGTCCCAGTGCCCCCCATACAATCTCTATGTGTTAAATTTTATGTGGTATCTGCCTTTGAGATTTTAGATTAACACAGGGCCCTACAAAGAAAATGAAGCAAGTTGCATTTAAGTGTGCACTAAAAGCATTTAATATCATGGTTATGGAATGATTTTTTTGTATTTGAAAAGTTTAATTTGCATGTTCCTCTTTGTTGCTGAGGTAGAGATATCTAGCAGGAACTTAATCGCAGTGAGTGTATCTGATGGGAGAAATAGAAATGGAAAGCTACTAATGGAAAGCTTTGCTCAAATCAGACAGTCAGAAGAAATAACCCCAATGCTACCTCTTTTACCTGCCTCAGCCTTTGGCCAGTGTACCCCAAGGGCTAGTCTTCTTGTAGATTGTAAGGGAGCATGAGTAGCAGACCGAAGAAGGGCAAAGTTTGACTTTGTTGGAAACACAAAATGACCAGCACTTAACTCAATGTCTCTATGGAGTTACCTGTGTTTTCTCTAATAATTTCAAGAAATTTTAGCATGCTCTGAAAATTTTATATTACAAAGTTTCTGGTGCTCTAGACTCCATTTTGCCTTGTATAAATATTTTCATGTAATGCAAATTTCTGTCTAGAAATTTCCAGACTTAATGTTTTATCTAATATGCTAATAGCAACGCTGTGAAAATAATCTTTGTTTACATGCAACTTTAATAGCTGACAAATGTTACTCCACCTGAAGTTTAGTACACACATGCATGTGCGCCCACACACACAAACACATGCAAGTTGTAACTTCTTTTTTAAGGACTGCCACAGCTGGTAGCGAGGCTCATTAAGTATTTCCTGTGCCCTTCTGTATTTTTCTGGCTTTGTGCATCTACTCCATAGGCCAGTGGACTATGAGTGGAAGTAACGCGTGTCCCTTCTGGTTTCTGTTACTTAGGACCAAGTGAGATTCTTCATTTCTCCTCTTTTTATTCCCAATGCAGGGACACATGAGTCATATGCCTCAGATGGTATCATCACAAGTTGATGGAAACCAGAATCCCAGAAGTACCAAGTGGAAACAAACCTCTCTCAAATCACACTGGACTTTACATCAATGAATTTTTTTTTTCTGTATGAGACCATCCCTGACAGGAATTTGTGAATCAGAACCTGTAATGAGGATGCTTGTACAAGTGATTATTGAGTGAGTTCCATGAGGTAAAACATGGAAAAGAGTGAAGAAAGTAAAATACAGGCAAAGAAGTTGAGCAAAGCTGACATTCAGCCTCAACCTGGTGTTATAAATGTGACTGCGAGGTTGTACAACCTGTGCTGTCTCCCATCTGCTCAAAAGGTGCAATTAGGATTATTAGCACTCAGTATAGCTGCTGAAGGTAAATCTGTCACTGGTAAAGGATTACCCAGACTACCAGAGTTTCTTGCAGTACCTAAGATATTAAAGCTAATTTTCTACCACCTGTACCACAGAGCCTACACTTTCTGTTCATGGCCAATGATATTGCTAGTTGCCCTACAGTCACTAATTGAATAATTCTTCCTATTCACTCTGAAGTGATATGCCACTATTAATACATTCTAAATCTCACAAATGGGGCACCTTTTCTCAGCTAAACTTTTATCTTTTATTTGTTATTGCTCTTTTGTTTCTACTTTTACCAAAAATGTACTATTCTAATCAGTGCATATTTAGAACAAGTTCCATCTTGTAAAGCAATATAAAATCTTGAATCTTTTTATAGAAAAAGATATCTGTTAGCTATTAGTGTGTATTTTAATTTTTAAATAAAATTTTATCTCAGACCATAGTTACATCAAAAGATCTTTCATTGAATTTATAATCTGTGCAGAAATCACTTTCTTATTACTCTGAGTCTCTCTATCCAGTAATATAATATATTCACTTAGGTATTGCTTGAAAAGTTGAGATTTTGTTGTTGCTTTGTTTTCATAAGGATGTTCAACATTCCATGAACTGTCATAGTTACTTTTTAGTTCTCATGGCTATTTAATGTAAGACTTTTTACCCCTATGTTTTAATTGATTACTGTTAGATGATGATAAATCTCCCACTTGTGCATATCTTATGTTCAGCACCTTCTGAAACCTCATAAGAAACGGAGTAATTTTGCCACTGGTTTTCTTGAGTCATTGAGTAAGATCTGTAATAAAATATGTTGTTCCAGAAATCATTCTGATTAATAACTTCTGTTAAAATAAGATTTTGGAAAATGAAGAAAACACTAGAGACAGACTGAGAGGATGCCTGAAATACACAAAGAACATAAACCTTTCCAAGTGAGATGCATTAAGTAGTTGATAAGCAAAATACTCAGAAGGAGAAACAATGAACAGAGGAAATTTCAGGCTTGCCACAGTAAACATATGTATATTTATCTAACTGCTTAATTTTAGTTTTTGATGGAAGAAGGAAAAGTGACTTCTTTTGAAAATGTGAAAATCAGATCTTAATTTTGAGAAGTTATATGATTGACACAATCAAATATTGTTGGAATAAATAAAAGACTAAAAGTTCTCATGTATCTGAGAAAGATTTTGGAGTACTCTTTTGTTACTCTATACTCTTGGTAAGGAGAAAGGGTAGTGTTATGCAGTCTCTGATGATTGTTTAGAATTTTATACTTTCCAAACTTCTGGTACAATACACTTAGCACTGGTCTGCTATCCACCTCCATGCTTTTTCCAGGAGATTTTTAAAACTACAAACTTGATAATATCACTTCCTAATTTAAAGCCTCTACTGTATTGTTCCCAAGGTAGTAGGAGTTTTTATGATAATATAAAATAACCTGCAAAACTTAATCCCCTATGATCTTTCCAACATCATCTTCTGTCATAAACTTCCTTCTATATATGTTAACCCCTGAGTTCATAAAGCTGGGCATTTAACACCTTTGATTTTTTCACTGGCTTCTGCATGCCTAAAATTCATTTCCCAGCTCTCATCCAAACTTTCTGCTCATCTTTAAAGATCCACCTGGATTAATATCTCCTCAAAGCAGTTTTCAATGTTACTAGAAAAGTCCATTTGTATAGTATAATGGTTGATACACGTGTCAATTTGAGAAGAATAGAAGTTTAACCAAGTGACTCAGCAGGGGGCCTTGGCCCTCACTTTGTAAACA
The DNA here is from genome assembly GCA_004365215.1 of Cuniculus paca. Lineage (NCBI taxonomy): Eukaryota > Metazoa > Chordata > Mammalia > Rodentia > Cuniculidae > Cuniculus > Cuniculus paca. The sequence continues at coordinate 35,872 of RJWT010002546.1, read as the reverse complement.
TCTCACCACTTTGTAAACATTCTCATGTGTAAGAGGAGGGTACAGTGATAATGTGAGTGCTATACCACCCTAGGAGGTGGTAGCCTGCATACAATATAACAGAGGAAAAGAGCCTTGCTCTTGTTGCTTTTGCTGTCTTCTGCTGCCTTGAGCTGTTGCCCTTCACCATGCCACCTGTCTTGGAACCAGCTACTTATGGACTGAAACCTCCATACACTGTGAACTAAATAAACTTTTCTTTCCTTAATTTTGGGAGTCAAGTATTTTGTCCCATCAATCAAAGAAAAGTAACTAAGACATGTAGCTCTATACCAGGAGACATTTTGCAATGTATTTTCATCTCTTTATTGTATTCATTTGTTGATTTCCTGAGGTTAGTCAGTATGTTTTCCCATCATTTGTATTACCACTTAAACATGCTCAGTGAATTAAAGAATGAAGGTAGAATGCTTATTGTAATGATATGGACATTGAAGTGTATGAGGGAAATATGACTTGACTTCTCATTCTATTTTAGCATCATGAAGTTAAATGAACACAATATCTGCTTGTGTGCTCATTCACAGCCTCGCTGAAGCCTATTCTAACACTGTTACCTGCCATGTTCTTGACCTAAGAAGTAAAAGAGGAAAGGAAAATGACTGACATTAGGCCATAACTTTCTGAACATCCAAGCATCCTTTGGCTTGATGGTAAGAAATATGACTTGGAAAAGAAATTCCTAGTGAATTTGTGGAAGAAATTACATAGAGGGATACAATTCTCAAATATTCTTAGAATGTTCATATTTGTAGGAAGAGTAGATTGTAACAGATCAAAGCTTTATTCTCCTCCAAATTATGGCACATCCTCAATACAAAGCTTTTTTTGCCGGCTTTGGGTTATGCAGTGATATCTTTTCATTATGCAGTAATGGTATTTAACTCACACTGCTATTACTATGCTTACAGCTTTGTATGATAACCATAGTTTATAGATGGTGGGTTTCTCAGAAGGGAATGGGTCTTAGTCATCATTTATGCCTGCTTCTTATCAAAGCCCCAGGCGAATTATCAGAATTCATTAATATGTGTTGGATGAAAGCATTTATCAATTAATCAATTAAGTTTACAGACCAGATTCTACAATCTAAGTAACTAGCAGTTTAAATCTTCATGAAAATATTTGCTCTATTTTTTTCCCTTAACTAGGATAAAAAAAAGCAAAATTCTTGAATGTAAGAGTTAAAGTTTCCTCCTTCAGTACTATATAAGCAAGCTACTTATTAGTACCTCATGCATTGACCTGAATGCTTAAACAGGAATAAAATATGATCTAAAAAAATTTTCAATAAAATAATATGTGGAAAAATGCACAAGGAAATAAACAGCATTGTGTGAACCTTACTCCTTCTTCAAAAGTTGATAAAAATGTCACCAACCCAGAAATACATTTTTACAACTTACTATTCATTTGTTGATTTCCTAGGGGGTGGTAGCCTGCATACAATATAACAGACTTTTACAACTTACTACATAATTGTTTGAGTATAGGGTGACAATTCAGTTTCTAGTTTCATGTTTAAAGTTTTTACTTAGTACTGTGTTCAATAACCAGAATAACCTTTTAGAACTGTTCATTGTACCACATTTGGGCTTTGTAGAGAAATTTTGCTATAATAAGAGTCCAAAATTGTTTTTTGGAAAATAAGAGTCTCAGAACAGATAAGTAGTTTCTCCATATGAAATAATGTATTCATACACCTCTATAGTGAAAATTTGGAAAAATATATATATTTTTCAAGTTGAGCAGAAAAAAAGGCTATGGATTGAATGCTAGTTCTTTCAGCCCTGTAGACCCAATAGAATAATGAAAAATATTGTCCTTATATATTCTTATGGAAGTATGCAAATAAAACAATAATCTAAAACCCAAATATGTACATGAAGTATTATAAAAATAATGTGTGTCCTATGAAAGTAAATTCTACTGTTTTAAAGTTCTTTGAAAATCATGAGGGGGTGTACAGAATAACAAACTACCCTCTTTTAAACTTAGCTGTCAAAGAGGAACATCTCTTCCATGACATTTTGAGTTAGGTGGACTGTGGCAGTGAATTTATATTTTCTGAGATGGAGCAAAATCTTCAAGCCTTTTTCCTTTTGGATTCTTATGTAACAAAAACTTGGCTTATTTTCCCTTTGAGGTTCAGTTTTATGTTTCTGATCTCATTCCAAGTATAGTTACTATCGTGCTTTGCATGCAATAAATTCAAGCTTTACTATCTTTATAATGGTAAGGTCATAAATTGGGGTTTAAAAGTGGATTTGAGTAAGAGCCACATCACCAATGAGAAGTTACTTTGGGGTAGATAGAATAGGTACAAGCAAATACTATTGTATTATTAATGAATTAAACTAAAATGTGGGGAATGTCTGTTTCACAGACTTGCTAGTGGCCACGTGGAGCACATAGGAAAAAATTCATGTCCCTAACGAATGGTAGATTCTTGTTATTGTTGATATTCTAGAGAAGGATTTTGTTAATCACTTGGAACTCAGAGTAGAAATACAGTTCCTGTAAGAGAGTTCTCTAGAGGTAGAGATGAGAAGGAAAAGGCCAAGTTCTTTTCTTGCATACCTGAGAGGTACTTGGGTAGCGATTCTCTAGGGCCCAGCAATCACTTGTGATTCTTGGTTTAGCCTGACATGAATTCGGAAGCTTCCACTCTCCACGTTAAAGTGGATGTGAAGTACAGAGATGAATGGTTCTTTTCACACTGAATGGTTTTAAAGATATCTTTGCACAGGATAAACTTATCAGGAGTGGCAAGTGATAAATGAGGGTTATAAAAATTTAGGAATCTTTTACTTACCTTAATTGATGGCGCTCACAAGAGGATTCGTAACTTTTTTGTTAGTTGCTCTTTACCTCCTTCAATGTCTGAGGTCTTAAAACAGCAGAGAGTTTGAGGGGGTTTCGTAGAGTTAATTAATGTTAATTGTGTCGTGAATTAAGTTAAGCAGTCTGTTGAGTGATGGACCAGGAGATGAGGGTCGATACCATTTAGTGTTCAATAGGGGATAATGCTGGTCTTTGGCACCATTTTACAATCATTAGGGCTGAGCTGGAGCTTGTCGGGAACAGTTCTAAAGATCAGTTGCTAGCGGCAATTAAAACAATTGAAAATGACCTGGCATTACATTATGCATGATGCAACATTGCACCCAGTATGAACAAACTTTCATTCCATTAGTGATCTTCAATTTTATACCAAGCACTGTAATTTATTTTTCTTAGTTACCTTGCAATGGCTGTCTGTGTACTTCTAGCAGGATATTATTAATATTTATCCTATTATCTCATACAACACTTCATCCTTAAAGCACTTTGCAGTCTTAACTAATTAATCTTTATGTCCTGTCTAAAAGGATGTTATGCCCTTTTAGAGGTAGAAGGACTGAGGTGGGAGTGGTTATGGTTTGGCCATCAAGAAAATGATCTTATGGGTTCCAGAGTCTAGGTTTAGGCTTCCGGTCGCCCCCCCAAACACATCCCCTGGGAACCAAAATTAATCAGTCTTTCATCCTGAGGATCATACTCTGATAGCAAAGAATCTCTTGCACCCAAGAAAGGTAAATGAAATTATTTTTAACAGAATTTGTTCCTTGAATTAAGCAAAAGGACCTTTATAAGATTCATCATAAGTTAAAAAAAAAAGTTTAGTTAATGTTTTCATGTTAAAACCATTATCTACTTAGAGAACCTAGTAAACTAAATTTTATTAAAAACATATAAAATACATACACTTTTCAGGCTGGAATTTTACTCAGCGGCAAAGTGCTCACCTGGCAAATACAAGGTCCTGAATTAAATTCCTGGTACCCCCCCCAAAACCACACATTTTTGAAACAATTAAATTTAAGAGTATATAATAAGGTACAAGGGACCTAATTACTATCAAACATATGTCTGGTACTTAATAAACATGATTAATCCATAGTCTGGCAAATTTAGTATTTAGTCCAATTCTCTCCATAGGGCAACAGAAGCGTGGAGGATTTAAATGACTTGCTGATAACTACAAGTCTAAGAAATCCTTGCTGATTACACTATGAAAATAATGGTTCTGCACTGAAGCGACAGATCTCTGTTTTATACAATCTGTACTTGACTCAACAATATCTCTTCCCTTTAATCCACTGACACAGGAGACTTACTACCAAAGAGCACTCAGGTCACTGAACAGTGCCATCTTTGTGCCACACCGTGACCGAGGTTGTGTGTCTCACCGCTCCCTCCTCCCTCTCTGCACACCTTCCCCTTCTCAGGACTTTGAAGGACCGGGGGCCAGAGCTTCTGCTTCTCAATACCTGACGTCTGTACTGTTAAAGGAGGCCTCATCCTCAACTGCTTTGCTACTTTGGGCACGTTCATCCTTCCTTTCATCAGGAGGTCTTTACATGTAAAACAGTGGGCTTGAATAATATTTCGAAGCACGCTTTGTTATGAACGTGACACGCTCATGGAACTGTGGCTTCTCACCTTGTTCCTCCTTTGCTGTTTCTTTTCCTACTTCACCTGTCCCCGCCTCCCACTTCTTCCTCATTCTTCTCTTTAACATTTTCCTCATCTCACAATGCATAAGGAAATAATAGCAGATGTTGCTTTATATTTTTACAAGTATTCATTTAAATCCATTTTGATTGGGAGAATTTATTATAAAAATGATCCTACTTGATCCTAAATAATGTGAAGTCCATTCCAAAATAAACCTATTCCTGGTGAGGATCTGTCTTGGAGAGAAGACTGTGCTACAACGAATATGTTTGTAAAATAGATAGTTAATGCCGATGAGAGGGAGATATCAAAGGAAGACTGACAGGTCAGAAAAAAGTGCTTCTACAGAGGATAGCTCTGTTGCCTGAAGAGCTCCGTTCCCTCTCCACAGTTATTGGCGCCTATGAGAGCCAAATGACTTTGCAAGGTAAAAGATTGAGAATTTGAAACAATAGGAAAAATCTAGAGGAATGGATGGTAAATGGAGCCTATAAAAACACAAAATACATAATCTGTATGGCTATCTGAGCAAAGAACAATTGGAAAGAACAAAAATGTAGTCGCAATAGTCCACATAAAATATTGTGTGGTATAGGATATGACTAAAATCTGTAAAAAGACTACAAGCTTAAAAATTCTCACTGTGATTGTGTATATTTTGTTTTTGTATTCGTCACAGTTCATTTTAACTATGTCCATATGAGGTCAGTAACATAAAATAGAAGGTAAAAATGTTGCCCAAAATGCAAATATTTCTAAATATATATTATGTGTATTATGTTGTCATTTTTCAGGATTCTGTGCTATTTTTCAGTAATATAATTCTGTTTTTATATCTATTTCATCATTCTTATTTCTTTCTGTGCAATATTGTTTATGTTTGTTTCTTTTGGGGTAAGAAGAAGAAATGGCAGAGTAAATTTCAACTTTTTGATTAAAAGGTTTGGAGAAATTAGCCATTTATTGAGATCTACTGACATGAACCTACATCAAGCTCCAGAAGTTTACCAACAAGAAAACCATTGTTTAAGATTATTAGTAAATATCATGTTTTTTTATCCAATCTAGATGTCACGTATAAATCTATAAAGTGATTCTGCTAAATCAGTGCCCCAAATGATTGAACATTAAAGTCAGTGACTACTATAGAGATCTTTAAAAGGCAACGTCATTTTCAACATGCATTAGCAAACATGTGTTTACAATTGTAACATGAATTCCAGAAAAGTTAAAAGATTTAAATATATTTTTTAGTTTGAGGTCATTGGAATAGGGATCTGGATTTTAGAATCAGACTTTATACACTTCCAGGATGAAGATAGACATGTATTATCCTTTCTGTCCTCATTTACATGTTAGGGAAAGTACATGCATACCTTGCAGATATTGTGAGTTTTGTTCCTGACCACCACAAGCAAGCAAATATTGCAATAAAATAAGTCCCATGAATTTTTAGTTTGCCAATGCATATAAGTTATGCTTGTACTATACTGTAGTCTATGAAGCATGCAAAGACATTTTGAAAACAAGTTTGTATACCTTAATTAAAATGCTATATTCCAAAAAATGCTATCAGCAAGTCATAATATTTTGCTGGTAGATGACTTTGCTTTTTTATTGGTTGCTGACTGATAAGGGTAGTGGTTGCTGAAGCTTGTGGTGATGGTGGAAATTTCTTAAAATAAGGCAAGAGACAACTTTGCTGCATTGATTGACTTTTTTTTTTTTCATAAAACATGCCCCTTATCATGTGATGCTCTTTGGTAGCCTTTTACACATAGTGGAACTTCTCCCACACTTGGAGTCAATGCCCTCCATTGCTTTCCCAAGCAAGTTCACATAATATTATAAATCTTTGGTTATTATTTCAGAAATATTGATAGCATTTGCACAGCAGTGGATTCCATCCTGTGAGGGAAAAGAAAACAAAACACTTTTTTATTCATATGAAACAACTCAGTATCCATTCAGCTTTTATCATGAGATGGTAACAATTTGGTCACATCTTCATATTCTTCTTCTAATGTTAATTCTACTGCTATTCCACCTCATTTGCAGTCTTGAATTCTCAAATTACCCATGAGAGATGGAATCAACTTTTTCCAAACTCCCGTTCATGTTGACAGTTGACCTTATCCTATGAATCACAAATGTTCTTAATCATCTCCAGATTGGTGAATTCTTTCCAAAAAGTATTCAATTTACTTTGCTCAAATCCATCAGAAAAATCACCATGTACAGCAGTTATAATGTTGAAAAACCATATTTCTTTTTTTTGCTTTTTTTTTTTTTTGTTACCAGGAATCAAACTTGTGACCTTGTGCTTACCAGGCAGGTGCTTGTGCCACTGAGCTAAATCCCTGACCAAAACTGTATTTCTTAAGTCATAGGACTTGAAAGTTGAAATTTCTCCTTCAGCACATTCTATGAACGTGTTAGCAGACAGAAAAACAACAATACTCTCATTGTTTAATTTTGTCAGACCTCTCAAGTGACCAAGTGCATGTCAGTAAACAGTGACACTTTGAAAGGAATATTTTTATTTTTCTAAACAGGAGGTCTCAACAGTGGTTTTAAAGTAGACAGTAAACCATGCTGTAAACAGATGTGCTGTCATCTAAGCTTTGTTCTTCCATCTATAGAACATAGGCAGAATAGATCTGTTCTAATTCCTAAAGGCTGTAGAATGTTTGAACAAATGAACACTGGCTTCAACCTAATTTCACTGGTTGTATTAACTCCTAACAAGTAAGTCACACAGTACTTTTAAGCAATGAAGCCAGGCATTGACTCTTTATCTGTGAGAGACTAAGATGCCATCTTCTTCCAGTATAAGCTTGTTTCGTTTTCACTGGAAGCCTGCTATCAGTATTTGACAGTTTCTTTGTCAATTAGCTTATTAAGCTCTTCTGAGTAACTTGCTGCACTTTCTATGTCAACATTTGCTGGTTCACCTTGCACATTTATATTATAGATGGCTTCTTTCTATAAATTTCACAAACAAACCCCTGCTAGCTTCAGATTTTTCTTCCACAGCTTCCTTACCTCTCTCATAGAATCAAAGAAAGTTAGGGCCTTGTTCAGGATTAAGCTTTGTTCTTCTGGGAATACTGTGGCTCGTTTGTTCTATTCAGGCCACTAAAACATTCTCCACCCTCATGACAAGCTAGTTTCACTTTCTTTTTATTTCTGCATTCACTGAGTAACATTTGTCATTTCCTTTAAAAACTTTTGCTTTTCATTCATACTTGACTGTCTGGTAGAAGAGACCCGAGGAAGCATCATCACTTCTAACTTTTGATTTGAAGTGAAAGGCTTGTGACTTCTCCTTTTACTTGAACACTTAAAGCCCATTGTAGGGTTATTAATTGGCCTAATAGCAGAATCATTGTGTTGTAGGCCAAAGGAAGGCCCCAGGAGAGGGACAGAGGCAGAAAAATGTTGGAAGCACGCTCAGTACACAGAACATTTATCGATCAGGTTCACCATCTTCTGTGAGTGCAATTGGTAATGTCCTACCCCAAGGTAAAATAGTAACATTAAGATTACAGATCAAATAATAATGAAAAAGTTTTAAACATTGCAAAAGCTACCCCAATTTGGCACAGAAAGGCACAATGAGCATATGCTTTTGGAAATTGGTGCTGATACACCTGCCACAAATCCACACTTTGTAAAAACACAATATCTAAAAAATACAGTAAACCTGTTTCTGCAAAATGAAGTATGCCTGCCGCGGACTAATGCAAACAGTAGATATGCAAGTTGGTTTTCAATTTGCACTTACCATCATCAGTATGTAGGCTTGTGCAAGTAAGTACCACGGTATTTTAAGATTGGATTGTTACTGCCTTAAAGTTAATCATGTCAAAGTGATTTTTCCTGCTTTGAACTATTTAATGATAGTGGTAGGACGTATTTGTGAAGTGAAAGAGCTCAGAGTCATTTTTGGTTAGTTGCTTTTTAGACACTGTGTGACTATATTAGAAATGTTCTGATGTAAATACCATATTATTGAGCCTGAATTACTAAATATAATATACAATGAGATTCTAGCTATTGGGGAAGCTAACACTGGAGGGTGCTTTCTTTGGGACACCCTTGACACCTGTAAAGAAAAAAAAAAGATATAGCTATGCCATGCAAAATGTTCTACTAGTGCATCACACAAAGCAGATGTATAACCTCTCAAAACTCGGGCCTGCTGAAGAGAAAAGGCAACAAATGCCAAGAAATTTACTTACAGTTATTCAAAATCTTCCAATTTATACCATACATCAAATTATTCTCATATTCTATCAGTATTCCTCCTTTCAAATTTCTTTTGTTATTTACATTAAAATATCAATGTAATGCAACGTTCTTCAGAAGTGAATTTATATTTTATTTCCTACAATGTGCTGAAACAGTAGGTTTCTGTTATTAAATGTTACTTCTTTTAAAGTCCTTATTCCTTGTAAAGAGGACCAAAAATACTAAAAATTATGTAACAGGATAGCATGTAAATCACTGTGAACAAGCTAAGAGAATACATCTTCGGGTTGAGATTTCTTCCTATTTTTTTCTTTCAGCAATACCTAGTAATACACAAACAGTTTTCTATTAGATTATTTGTCAATGTTATTTTATGAAGAAATTTAATAAAATTTACTACTCTGCAATCCATTGAGCACTTCCTAACTTAATTGTCATATTCTGCATTTCCTGAGATTTACAATTAAAATTGTGATGAGCCAGACATACAACTATTCTTTTCATGGCAAGACAGCTTATTAGTGTTTTACCAAAATTACCTGGGATTTTCACTTATAAAATAAAAACTTTATTAAAAATTGATTTCACCAATGTCTGAGTACCTGTATATCATATATTTTAAGGTCAAATATTCTTTCAACACAAATTCCTCATAATAACCACCACACGAATAGATAGTTCAATTTACCATTTATGCCTATGCCAGATCCAGTTAATAAAAAATAATGGCCCTGACATTTTATATTTTCCAAGGATGATCAAATAAGAAATGGTCTCCAGACCAGAGTAAACATTCATGGTGATTAAGGAACATTTACTGTTGCTTAGATTATTGTCACTAGTCACCAATATTACTTCCTAAATCTTTAAGACTACATCATTGAATTAACATAACATTTATGCTCATTTTTAAATCTAAGTTTAATTTATAGAAAGGGCAACACAAATCTGAAAAGACCACATTGCCAATATCATTGTTATTTTGGGTGATAATCACGTTGTTTACAACTAGAAAACAATGCATAACTAAAAATGTGGGTTTGATTTTTATTCTGTCCTTTTGAAGATGAGTTTATCTTTAAAATATTTTTGACAATTTCACACTGAATTAAAAAAAAATAAGCTATTTCTTAATGAACATGGATACAAAAGTCGGTCCATCTCCAGGCCATCCATTCTTTGTACCAATATCTCCCATCCGTTCTTGCCAATATCTTCAGTGAATGCAGTTGTAATGAAGAATATAGGTGGGACGATGACTGTGTACGTGGTTGCATATAGGAATTGGAGGAAAACCAACTCTAAGAAGTGCTCATTTATTCTTCTCACTATGCTCTCAAAAATGACAAAGTTTTGAATATCGGACTTGATGACAAGCTGATTAAGAAAATGGTTGTGCTGTTAATGGAGAAATCTGAGAAATGATGACCAATTGCAGGTAGCACTGGTAGCCTTCCAAGTTTCTTTTTGAGCAGTGTTAGGCTTGCTGGGAGGAGTTCTTGACATGCTTAAAGAGATCATTTTTATAGTCCTTGTATCTATGACAAATTTTATGGCTAGAAAAATTAAATTCTTCCAAAATCTGCATCCTAAACATAAAATGGAATTAATGCAGCTCACTTTTCATGAGTATTAATAACTGCACGATCAATGGGTAAAAACAATAAGAAAATGAGAAAGGCTATATAGAATACTTTTTAGAAATGTTTGCCCGGAAAGGTGAAAACTAAAAGTATTCTAAAGAAATATATACAAGTTATTATTTTTCTCAAGAGGGAGAAACTGTCCTCATATTATGATAATAAAATAAAGAAAAACTTATGAAAATGCTTCATCTGACTGCCTATGTAAAATGGCCTTAGGAATGAGACACCACTAGACTCTAATTTGCTAGACTCATGAAAAACAGCTCTTGAACTATATCATTTTTCTCTTCAACAAAAACAACAAAGTAGGTACAGGTAAAGGTGAAAAAACTACAATATACCCTGATTTTCCTTGCCACAAAAAGTGAAATTCTCTGTACCTTTCTTCAGAAGCTAGGCAAGATTACAAAAGTTTTCCTTGAAAAAATAGTTTATTGTAGTAAAATAATCCTAGTCAGAGTTCACCCTGAGTACCTTTTCATAAGAAATTATATAGCAGCACAATTAAAATGAAATACTAATTGTAGCAAGAAAAGATGGAGGCTGCAGAATATAACTCAGCTTTAATAGTTTTTGTAATGCCTTTTTTTATACCAAAGGGGAGTAACCCTTCAGCCAATAGAGTAAATTTTCTGATCTCCAAATGGATCTTTTATCCTCATTCAGGCTGATATTACAGCGACATCATGAATTTCTCCGACAGCTTTGTGAATCAGCAGAGTATTTCAGAGGCGAACACTGACTGTTAAAAGCAAAGTCGTTATTTTTTAAACAGCCTTTAAACTAGTAGATGAAACATTTCATTTCGGGTCAAGGATGCATTTACTCTAGCGGCAAGGAAGAGCAGAGAGACTGAACCACTTGGTAAGGAATAGAATCATGTTACCGAATCAGCCAAACCTCAAATGATACAGTTTTATGGATCACTTTTAACTTTTAAAAAATTTTTTTAGTATCCAGCTCTATAATTCTTATTTCCAAAGACCTCAAGCATTAATAGCTCATGAAATATCACCCTTTATTCCTAGAGTATCTTTGAAAAGTCATTAATTTGTTCATAATAAACTTTGAGTTCTAGAAAAGACTGATTTTGTATTTAAATAACTTTTACAAAAGAAAATTAAGCAGCCTGGCGTGGTGGCTCACGCCTGTAATCCCAGCACTCGGGAGGCTGAGACAGGCGGATCGTTGTGAGTTCGAGACCAGCCTGGGCTACAAAGTGAGCTCAAGGCCAGCCTGAATGGCATAGTGAGACCCTGTCTCAAAAACACCAGGGCTGGGGATCTAGCTCAGCGGTCTAAGCACCTGCCTGGCAAGCGCAAGGTCGTGAGTTCAATCCCCGGTGCCGCAAAAAAAAAAAAAAAAGAAAATTAAGCCAAGAAAAAGATGCTACCAAGTGCCAACACTATGTTATAGGAGTACTGATGTAATAAGATACAATTCTTTTCCTTATTCTTAATTATACTAGAGAATGATTACTCATATGACAATATGCAGTGTTAAAGGCCAAGTTATTACATCCAAGATGAGGGTACTTCTCTCCTTGCTCTAGTGTATTTGTGAATATTTATGAATGGTTTCATTGGGGTGAAGTTGGAATTTAAGTTTAATTTATAGTCTTAAATATCTTAGTGTGAACTTAGCTTTTAATCAAAACTTATATGTGTTTTACTTTCCAATTTTTATTGCTGCAAAGTGTGTCTTACTTTGAAAGTTCTGACTTCCAGCAATAGCTTTAAAATGTTACAATGAATACAGGATGAGTTTGAGAGTATATCATAAGATACTTATGAAAATATGTGATTCTGATGATTTGCCTTATAAGAGAAACTCAAAAGACACACACAAATGAAGAGCAAAATAGAAAATATGAGGAAATATGTTGTAGGGAGAAGTTCAAATAGTGATACAAATCTTCTATTTCATCGTTTCAAAAATATTTCAGTGTATACTCTGACTTGTTTTATTTATAATACTAGCTTGTATTAATTTATTGAAAAGAAAGTTTTGTGCTATTGTCTGCTTGTTTCTCTTTTGTAAGACAGAATCTTTTTATCTATAACGTATACTCTATGTGACATTTTGGTTATCCTTTTACGATTATAGAACACATAAATATTGTTATTCTCCAATTTTATTATGAAAATTTGTTTTACTTTTTATAAAGCATGCAGTGTTGAAATTACTTCATGTGTTCAGAAATATTTTGTGGAATAATTTTTGTATGTTACTGGTAATTTTATTTCCTTTTGTCTACATCTATGTGTATACTTCAATATTTATATCTCTATTCTTGTGTCTATACACTTGTCTGTGGGGAGTGAGGTATACCATGTAGACAGGTCAAACATCAAATTATCTGTAGCCTAACGATATACAGTGTTCAAGTCATTAGTCTATGGTTTTCCTGTTGATTGTCACTAATCTTAAAGCAATATAAAATCAAAAGTCATTAACTGTAAAAAATTGTGTTAAAATAGTACTTTCAATTTAATTTTATTTCACAATTGTTATACCTATCATCTATATCATTATGTGTATGTTTTTTAATTTATATTTTTTCTTATAAGTATAATTTCATCTCAAACAATAATAAATTGAAATCACTGTTTAATACTATGTGTGTTACACAATCTATTAAATAATAATATGTATATCTATATACATATATGTATGTGTATATATATTTTAAACCAGGGATCATAAAGATCCAGATACTAAGTAATTTATTTTCTGCTGCATTCAGTCTCTGCCAGAAGTATTCAACTGTGCTGTTCAAATGTAACAGCAGCCATATACAATAAGAAGATAAATAGGCCTGGTTTTGTTCCAATAAAACTTTATTTATAAAAACAGTAGGCTAGGTGTGGCTTATGGGCTACGAATATCAGAGACCAGATCTGTGTATCACTCATCATCAGTTTTTGTGAAATAATGTTTTCATGCTATTCTTCTTTTATTTTAAAGAGAAAAAACAATTAAAACTATGATACACAATTTCATAACAAGATAATAGGAAATTAACAATGGTTAATGTATTGCATCTTGTTATCTTCAAAGTAGTTAATCACATTACAAGATATAGACATACAAAGTTGATCTGACAATAAAAGCACAAATCATGCTTTCTGATGAACTAAAACAAAATTAGTAGTATAATTATCTTAGCTATCTTGTATATATAGATATATTTTTTTCCTTTTCCTTTCCTTCTATTCTTCACTCCCCCATACCAGTTGTTCTTTCCTTTTGAGCAGTTTCTTTCCCTTTCACAATATCTATTATAGATTTTGGATCTTATTTACTCTTTCAGTTTCTTCCACTCGGGAGACAATATGCTGTTTCCACATGATAGTCTGGTTTGTTTCACTTACGAGTATGGTCTCTAGTTGCATCCATTTACATATAAAAGACTTGAGTTTGTCCTTCTGTATAAGTGAGTAGTACTCCATTGTAAGAAAAAAAAAAAACAAAAAAACAACTTCATCTTTTTTATCCATTCATCAGTTGATGATCATTTGAGTTGTTTCCAAGACCTGGCTATTACAAACCGTGCTTCTGTAAACATGGGTGCACATATATTGCTGTGGCATGATGTTTATAATTCTTCAGGATAGCTATTCTAAGAAGAGGAATAGCTTGGTGGAATGGGACTTCTAATCTACTTTTTGAGGAATCGTCACACTGATTTCCACAGTGTTGTACCAGTCTACACTCCCACCAACAGTAGAGAAGTGTTCCTTTTTCCCCAGAGCCCGACCAGTATTTGTTATTGGCTCATTTCTCAATAACAGCTTTTCTTTCTAGGAATGAGATGGAATCTCAGTGTTGTTTTAATTTGCGTTTCTCAAATGGACAATGACATTGAATATTTTTTGATAAATTTATTTGCCATTTGTATTTCTTCACCTGAGAAGTGTGTTTTCATCTCAGATGCCCATTTTTGGATTGGGTCTTTGAACTGGGAAGGGGCTGATTTTTTTTCATTTCTTTATACATTCTCAATAGAAGTCATTTATCTGAGGGACAGTTGGCTAAAATTTTTGGTAATTCAAGTATAATTTCAAGTCAGGGATTGAGCTGCATCCTATCTTGGCTTTGTTGCCCAGGCTTTCACTATTCTAGGTCTCTTCAATTTCCAAATGAATTTTAGGAAGGTTTTCTCTAGACCTGTGAGGTATACTAATGGTATTTTGATCAGGATTGCATTAAATCTGTGTAACAGTCTTGTGAAAATATGTCTATTTTCACAATGTTGATTCTTCCTATTCATGATCAAGGGATATCTTTTAATTCTCCAATATCCTCTTTGATCTCTTTTCACTGTAATTTTCAAAGCATAGATCTTTTACTTCCATTGCTAGATTGGTTCGTAAGTATTTCATTTTTTTGGATGATATTGTGAAGGTTGTGATTTCCCTAATTTCTCTCAGTGACTTTATTGTTTGTGTACAGGAATGCTATTGATTTGTGAGTGTTCTTTGTGTCCACCTATGCTACTGAATTTGGTTATTCTACAAAACTTTTGATGGAGTTTTTGGGGTCTCCTATGTAGAGTATCATGTCATCTGCAAATAATGAGAATTTAATTTGTTCTTTTTCTATCTTTATTCCTTTTATTTTTCTCTCTTGTCTACTTTCTTTGGCTAGTGTTTCCAGAACTATATTGAATAGGAATGATGATAGTGGGCATGTTTGTGTTGCTCCTGATTCTACATTGAAAGTTTTCAGTATTCGTCCCTTAGTTTTTGTTGGCCCTTAGTTTGCATTGATGGCTTTTATCAAATTGAAATAAAGACCGTCTACTCCAATTTTCTATAGGGTTTTTGCCATGAATGAGTGTTGCACTTTATCAAAAGCTTTCCCTGCATCTATTGAGATGATTGTGTGAATTTTGTTTTTGGCTCTGTTGATATGGTGTATTGTTTATTGATTTTCATATGTTGAACCATACCTGCATTCCTGGAATGAATCCCACTTAGTCATGGTGTATCATCTTCTTGATGATTTGCTGTATTCTGTTTGCTAGTATTTATTGAAGATTTTTGCATCTATGTTCATTAAGTAGCATGGCCTGTAGTTCTCTTTTTCAGTTAGGTCTTTCTCTGGTTTTGGTGTCAGAGTAATATTTGCCACTAGGAATGAGTTAGGGAAAATTTCTTCCCTTTCAATTTCATTAAGGAGCTTGAAGAGTATTGGTGTTAAATCTTCTCTGAATTTCTTGTGGAATTCAGCCATGAATCCATCAGTACTTGAGCTTTTCATTGTTGGTAAGATTTCTTTACTGATATTTTGACTAGTTGATCTATTTCTTTATGACAATAGGGTATTAAATTTCCCTGTTACAATTGCATTATCAATTATGTGATTTTTCATGTCTATTAGTATCTTTCTTATTATAGTTGTGTGATCTCATATTTGGTGTATATACATATCTAGGATTGTTATCTCTTTCTTGAATTTTTCCCCTAAGGAATATGTAGTGACCTTTATCTCTTTTGATCATTTTCATTTTGAAGCTCACATTATCTGCAAACAGAATAACTACCTCTGCTTTTTTCTGGGTTCATGTTGCATAGAGCATTGCTTTCCATCTTTTGACTTTTGATCTTTCAATTTCTTTTTGAGTTAAATGTGTTGCTTGTATACAGCATATTGTTGGATCTTATTTCTTGATCTATTCTGCTAGTGTTTCTTTTGAATGGTGAATTGAGGCCATTTGCATTGATGGTTATAACTGATATATATTGGCTTATCTTTGTCGTATTATTTTCTTACTGTTGGTTCTCTACTTTTACCCTCTGTTTAATTGCTTGCCCTGCTAGGTGGTTTTCTTCTGTTGTTGTTCTTGGAATTGTGGTCATTTTTTTCTCTGTATAGGATATATTTCAGTATCTTTTTTTAAATTTTTAAAATTTTTTTTATTTTAAAGAGAATAGAACAAAACAAAACAGAACCAAATGAAGCAAAAGAAAACAGAATAGAGTCAAACACAATACAGCATTTTAAAACAGAACACAGAAAGCTACACAGGTCTTCAAAACATAACAACAGGAGATTAACTATGGTTACTCCAGTGTCTCTTGCTTTCCTCAAAATGGTTGTTCATACATTTACAGACAATAAACTCAAACAAAACAAAGCAATACAAAACCAGATACAACAAAAGAGCACTACAGGCCATCAAGTTGGCCAACAAGAAACCATCAATGGCTACCGTAGTGTCCCATTTTTCAAAAGAGCTGCTCCTATCTTCTCACATATTGAAATCAAATTGTAGGAAAGGGACTTAAACCAATCAAATCAAACAATAAAAGCACCGTTGGACTTCAGAACCTTTTTTCCATATTTATCAGGAATTTTCTATCTTATTGAGTCTTTCAGTTTCTTACACTAGGGAGACAATGCGGTGTTTACACATGTGGGTTTGGTTTATTTCACTTATGAGTATGGTCTCAAGTCACAAACATTTACCTATAAAAGCCTCAATGTGATCATTTTTTATAGCTGAATAGTACTCCATTGTATAAAAGTACCATATCTTCTTTATCCAATCCTCAATTGATGGGCATTTGGGTTGTTTCCAAGATCAGTATCTTTTTTACTGATGGTTTGGTGGTCATGAATTTCTTCAGTTTTCTTTATCATAGAAGTATCTTATTTGTCCATTAATTTTGAAAGACAGTTTTGCAGGATACATTAATCTGGGTTGGAAGTTGTCTTCTTTCAGGACTTGAAATACTTCATTCCAAGCTCTTCTTGACTTGAGAACTTGTGTTGAAAAATCTGCTGTTATTTTGATAAGTTTTCCTCTATGGGTGGTCTGTTTCTTTTCTCTAACATCTTTTAACATTTTTTTCTTGTGCTGAATTTCTAGGATCTTGACTATTATATTCAGGAGTAGATTCATTTTGCTTATGGCTAATTGGAGTTCAATATGCCTCACTTATTTGAATGTCACTTCTTTTCTCATGCTTGGGAAATTTTCTACTATTACTACTGCAGATATTTTTTATGTCATTTGTGTTGACTCCTGCTTTTTCTTTTTCTTTTTTTATTTTGAAGAGAATAAAACCAAATGAAATAAAACAGAAGAGAGTCAATCAAAACAAAACAATGAACGTGGTACAGGACTTCAAAACAAGATAAAAGGAAGTCGATATGGCTACCATAATGCCTCTTGCTATCTTCAAAAAAACTGCCCATATCATCAGGCATAATAAAATCAAACAAAATAGAACAGAATAAAACCAATCAAAACAAAATAATGAAAACAATTCTGAACTTCAAAACAAGATAATAGTAAAACCACAGTGGCTACCATATTGCCTCTTGTTATCTTTAAAGTAGCTGCCTATGCCATCAGACATGATACAATCAAACAAAACAAAATAGAATAAAATCAATCAAAACAAAACAATGAAAGCAATACAGGGCTTCAAAAGAAGATAATGGGAAATCAATAATAGCTGCCATAATATATTCTAGCTTTGAAATAGTTGCCCATGGCATCAAATATAATAAAATTAGAGAAACTGAAACAGGATAAAACAAAACTAAACAGAACAATGAAAACAATATGGGTTTCAAAACATGATAATAGAATAACAATGGTCACTGCCTTCCCTTTTTAGACATTTCCTCCCCTTTCACTTTCACAATATGTATTGTGCCCTTTGGATCCCACTAACTCCTTAAGTTTTTTTTTAAGGAGACAACATGACATTCACCCATGTGACTCTGAATCATTTCATCCATGAGCATGAACTCAATTTATATCCATTTACTTACAAGGTCCTTGAGGTTATCTTTCTTTATAGCTGAATAGGTTTCCATTGTATGAAAATGCCATGTCTTTCTTATCCGTTGTGCAGTTGATGGGTAAGCTACCCCTACTTTTTTATGTTTCCCTGTCACATAGAGCATTTTTCTGTCTCCTTTGACTTTCAGTATATGGATTTTCTTTTGAGTTAAGTGTGTTTCTTGTAAAAAGTATATTGATGGATCCTGTCTTCTGATCCACTCTGCATGTGTTTTTTTTTTAGTGGTGAATTGAGGTCATCTACATTAATGGCTATGGTCAACATACACTGCCCCCTCTATGCTGTGCTATTTTCCTGCCACTGGCTCCCTACTTTTCTGCTACTTTCACCTTTCTCCCCTGCTTGGTGCTCCTTCTCTGCCACTGTTCCTGGAACAGTGGTCATTTTTATCATTCTCTAGAATGTCCTTCATTATTCTTTGTAGGGTTGGTTTGGCAGTCATAAATTTCCTCTGTTGTTCTTTGTCATGGAAGTATCTTGCTTCTCCATTAATTTTGAAAGATAGTTTTGCAGGGTACATCAATCTGGGTTAGAAGTTGTTTTCTTTCAGGTCTTACAATACTTTACTCCAGCCTCTTCTTAACTTGATGGTTTGTGTCGAGAAGTTTGTCATGATTCTGATGGGTTTTCCTCTATAGGTGATTTGTTTCTTTTCTCTAACAGCATTTAGTATTCTATTCTTGTGGGATCTTGATTAGTATATGTCTTGGTATAGATTTATTTTGGTTATGGCTAGACGGACGTCTATATCCCTCACTTATCTGAATGTAACATTCTTTTCCCATGCTTGGGAAACTTTTTGCTATTACTTCTGTAAATAGATTTTTAATGTCATTTGAGTTGATCCCAGCTTTTTCACTGACACCTATTATTCTTCAGTTATTTTCTTTGCATTGTCTTGCGGCCATTGAATTGTTGCTTCCTGGTTTCTTGTTATCTTTAAGAGATCTTTCCTTTCATAATTGCAAGCTGCAAACCTGTCTTCAAGGTTTGAAAGTCTGTCTTCAGTTTCTTTCAAGCAGTTTTGTCAGCCTTCAATGGAGTTTTTAATTTTCTGGATATCTCTTTGAATCTGTTTCATGTATTCTAAATCTTTTTTATATTGTTCATTCAAGGTTTCCCTCATTTTCCTATGCTTCTCTATTTTTTTAATCTATTTCTACTTTAGAGGTGCTTAGAAATTCTTTTATTATGTTTTTCATTTCTTCTTTTACCTGAGACATTTCAGTTCTAATTTCTTGTATGGCCTCATGAAGTTGTTTTTTTATTTCAGTTGCCATCACTTCAGAAACATTAGGTGTGAGAATCCCGATCTCTTCCATCTTACATCTCCTGGACTTGCTCTGCTTGGGTTGGAGACAAGAGACTGACTCAATGCCTCATCTTGACATATTCCTGGGTTCTCCTGATCAAGTGAGTAGTGTGGTCTGAGGCACTTCCTGCATTGGCTACAATTTCTGTGAAATGAGATTGTTTGGTTCTCCTGACAAGTGCTGGTTATGGGTGTCTGATAGTGGCCATTGGGTGCAGGGTTGGCTGCTGCTTTCCCCAGCCTGCACTGGCTCCCTCATAGCTGATGAAGTGTGCATGGGGCCAGGACTGGTCGCTGCTTCATAGACCTGAGTTGGTTACTGGCTGGGAGCATCCATGATGGCTGCTGGTGTGTGCATTGGGGCAGGGCTGGCCATTGCTTATGGACCTGAACTGGTTACCGGCAGGTAGCCCCCACAATGGCTGCTGGAGTGCATGTGGGGGTGGCACATGCCACTGCCTCCCAGACCTGAATTGGTTATCAGCCAGGAGCTTCCATTATGACTGCTGGAATTGACTCCTGCTTTTTCCTTGACACTAATTAATCTTATATTATTTTCTTTACAGCATCTGGCAATTGTTGAATTGTTATTTCATGATTTTTTTGCTATTTTTAAGGGATCTTTCCTTTCATTATCACTAACTGCAATCCTATCTTCAAGCTCTGAAAGTCTGTCTTCTGCTTCTTTCAAACAACTTTACCAGTTTTCAATGAAATTTTTAATTTCTTGGATATCTGCTTGATTCCATTTCATGCATTCTATTTCTTTTCTCTATTGATCATTCATGGTTTCCATCCTCTTCCTATCATCATCTAAATTTTTATCTATCTCTACTCTAGATTTGTTGAGCCATTTCTTTATAAATACTGACATTTCTTTTTTTGTCTGAGAGATTATTTCTGATGTTTCCCTCTATAGCCTCAAGGACTTGTCTTTTTACTTTACTTGCTATCATTTCAGAAATTTCAGGTGTGTGTCTTCCAATATTTTCTATGTCAATGTCTCCTGTACTTATTCAGGTTGGGCTGGAGGTCTGATATTGCAATTTGCTTTTTCATCTTGTCATTTTCTATTTTGAAAAATTTTTTATTTTGTTTTCTGTGATGATCCTTTTGAGTTTTTATAGTAGGTAGCTATATCACTAGCATCAAAGCCTCTCTAGGAAAAATCTTTTCTTCAGATATGTCTTCTATGTGTAGGAGATTATTAGTTTTTGTGTGTTCCAAAATCCCACCTTCCCAATTAAGCATGAGATGTTGATAGCTGTTTGGTTCAGTCCCCAGGCCTTTGATGTGAGGCTGTGGTGAGGTTATTACCCCCGAGGTTCCCAGTATGAAGGGAACACAGAAGGGAGAACAACTGATATGTTATCCTAGCTACAGTAGTAAAATTGGCAATGACAATAGCATGAAGCCCAATTTAGAAACTGACAAACTGTGATAACTATTGATTTCGTACTTCAGATCATAGAAGCAAAGTCCATAGTTATAAAACAGAGCTGATCATAAATTAGGAATTTGTATGGAACGTGTTTCCCTTGGCAGAGTGGTTTTACTGTGTGGTGGGGAAATTTAGGGAGGAGAGTGTATAAAACAAAGATAACTGGAAAGGAAGTAGAAGCAAGGTTGGAGGATAAAGGGTGATTACACAAGGTCTGGGAAACTAGTGAAGGGGGGTAGAAAATAAAGAATGGCAGAGTATTCGAGGGATTATCTGAAGTTGACCTCAGGTTTTGGTGAATGGGAGAAGTTTTCTGTGGCTGAAGTTCTCCTCAGCTGTTTAGAAAAGAGAAAGAGAGAAAGAAAGAAAGAAAGAAAGAAAGAAAGAAAGAAAGAAAGAAAGAAAGAAAAAGAAAGAAGAACAAAAAAGAAAAAGAAAGAAAAAGAAAGAAATAAAAATGAAAGAAATGGGCCAACTTCTTCCTATACTGGTTGCCAGTCCCCAGTCAGTGCAGGGTGGCCTTGAACTCAGTTTTGTAATCCAGACTGGCCTCAAACTCATGGAAATCATCCTGCTTCAGTTTCTTGAGTGCTTGTGTTAGAGGCATGTGTGCTTGTTGGACTTTTCACTGTCAAATCATATCTATTGCATTTTCTTCATTCTAGGGCAGCAGCCCAGCCCTGGTCTTTCATTAGATGTATGCACAGCAGGATTATCAGAATGAAGCAACACCTTTTAGGGCATAGGTTCCAGGATACTCTGTATCATAGGTGAGCAGGTTTCTCCTCTTCTAGAGGTGTGTCAGGCAGTGTAGAGTCTGCTGTGTGGTCTGCCTCAGCTGCTGAAGGCAGGAAAGAGTTTTAATATTATTCTTTAAGTGATGTTGATATATTTCTGGTCTTTTTCTTTTCTACAAGTAGCATTCTTAGCTGCTGGTATGATGCATGTCTGCCAGTATATGCATAACATTAAAGAAACTGAAAGAAATCATGCTAGTTTTTCTGCTTAGGAAAGGACAGATATGTACATTGATTGGCATTTAAAAGTTTTCCACCAGAGTTTTTGCTGCAATTTGAAAAAAGAAAAGTGAAGAGACTTAGATATCTAAAAATATATTTTTAATAAAACTCATTACATTTATTTTATTTACCAATAAAATGTATTTGTTGGTAATATATCACATCTTTGCAATAAAAATGTAAATTCATTGAGGGAAGGACCTTGAATAGTCTTATTTCCCATATATTCTTGCATACAGTGATTTTTGACATTTATTGAATGAATGATTAATGAATTGGGAAGGATTTAGAAAGTAAAATAAAAGCCACAGGAAAAGAAATATTTTTGTAAATAACATTCACATTTATTTGCAGAAGATTTCTTATTAAGAATACAAAGATCAATTGTGACTTTAGAGATGCACTATAAATACATGAAAAACAATAGATTAGTTATGTAGATTAGAAAGCAAACTATATATATATATATATTAGAGAACATGTATTCCCATAAAATAGTTAAATAACATCTAAATGGAGATTTCTTCTTAATAATTTTAAGGGAAAAATCTTAATTTTCAATATGGGAAATATTCATACTAGGAATACTTGAAAATGAATAATGTTGAAGTTTTACTGTTCTTTTAATTCCCTTTTTAGTATAATATGTAATATTCTTATTATTTTCATCTTATTATTTTCCTTGGTGCAAAAACTAAAGTGAGAGACCATTTGTAGAAGCACAGTATTTGTCAATTAAACACTAATGTATCACTTAGGGAGATATTAAGTAAGTTAAAGTTTTGAAAAGTACCCTGGTGAATGTGTTTCGTTAAAATTGTCTGTCATTTTCCTGAATATATCAGAGTTCTTACTATTCTCACAGCTCTTTGACAGTTTGTTAGGCAATTAACATACCATTTATATTGAACTCTCTATTTACTCAATATACCATATCAGCTTCAGATAGTTATGGGTAATGGTTTAAAAAAGGACATACTTTAAATGTAGCTTTGATAAATATTTACAAGACTCTAATGGATCTGACAGATACTTCCATTAAAGGATATATGGGGGGTTGATTTTGTCTCAGGAAAAAAAACTAGCCATAAAAATAAGATAAAGAATTTATCAACAAACACTTGGAAAAGCATTTTAATAACAAATTTTACATTTTAATAACAAATCAAATGTTTAAAGAGTTGAATCTTTTTTAGCTCACAGTTATCAAATATTACTTGTACCAAGCAGTTGGGAATTATTGTATCAGAAATAGTAATAATCTTCATTACCTAGAAAGTACAGAAATGGCAAAAACTTGTAAAAAGTAAATAGCAAAATACAAATTCTGACTAAAATTCCAAGTGTATAAATGGATTGGATGATTTCAGGAAAGAGTCAAAAAATATTAAAACTACAGCAGAAATTTTAAAAGATCCCTTTTCAATGATGGAAATATAATAATTATTACTTATACAGTGTTTGTAATTTATTTATTATACAAATAAAGTATATGTGTATAAACATATTTACTGTAAGCTTTCAAGGATAGTAGAAAAGAGTATTTGTTAAGTGATGTATGTATCTTTTTATGCATTTACTTAGTGCAATTGCAAGGTTTTAATTTTTTCCTTTCTGGCTTATCTATTCAATCCTCCTACATAGGGAATGTTTTGCTTTATAAAAGCACAGGTTATATTTAAATAATATAACATTTAAAGGTTCACAGATCATTCTTTTAAACCGTTAATTAATCAAAACCCCAATTAGTCAATAAATGACAAAAATGTTAATGAAGTGTAGGATTTCTACATTATTTTTTTATGATGAATGATGTATATTTATTAGAGTTGCACATCTAAAACTTATATACTTATTGATAACACAATTTGCTTTTAAAAATCAATCCATTCATATTCGAAAACAAGACATCTGGTGGCAGCTAGTATTGGAGAGTGCTATGTAGATGGTGAATACTAATAAAGTTTTACAAAAGATCTTTGCTAAAAAGCTCAAGTAAGTAAGGATGGAAGAGTCAGGTTGTTTCTTCTGAATCAGGGATTCACATGGGCAAAATCCTGTTCTCCTGAAGGTACGCAGTGAAAGCATAAGCTTGCCTCAAAGTGGTCGCACTGGAATTTATTTGAAAGTTGCGCATACACAAGCTCTTAAATAAAAACTTTAAATGTCTTTGATAACAACACAATTCATCAGAATACATTTGTACTTTAACCTTTTAAATGGAGAAATATACTGGGGTATCTTCCAGGTAGCCCCAGGCATTTGCCGGACCTCTGCCATTAACTATGCATCCCTGAGTAAGTTACCCCATCTCTCCAGGTCTCTATTTTCTCATGGGCAAAGGGATACATTTGCATTTAATTAGGAAAATTGTTGCTAGTTACAAAATTTGCTAATTTGATGAATTGTAACAGAATTTGTCACTGAAAATGTTCTTCTACCAATTAAGTAAAAGTATGTGAAGTTATTTTAAAAACCTCAGAAAGCATTTTCCAATTTTTGGAAAATTAGATGTATAATGTAAATGGTGTTTTCCAGATTACATATAAACTTGAATAAGAAGGAAATCATTATTCTTGAAGGTATGTCAAATAATTTTTTCTAACATCCAATCTTCAGTCTTATAAAGGAACATCCAACTGTAGTAAAACATTTACTAAGATTCAGAACCCTTAGTAGGGACACAATTGAAGTTTTTGGTTTATGTATCTGTTATTCCTTTCTCTAACTCTGTCGACTGCATCGGGAAGGACAAACAGAACAAGAATTTCAACAGCAAAATGATAAATCTTTATATACAGGAACAGTCCGTGCTAAAAATATGACAAGAGCTATTTATAATTTTAGCCAAGCTAAAATCTGGTTAAGTATATCAAACAGCTTTTTCCATAAAGTTGAAACTCACAATTTAAGAATTTAAGAAAAAAGTTTTGCATATTTTAAGGTGTTTTAATCACTAACTTGTTTTTGCTTATTTAGCCAATTTGTCCTCTTTTATAAAAATTTACCAAAATTGAACGTACAACACAAAATCCTCTTTTTGTCTACAATTTCTATTTTCTCATTATATAGTACACATTCATTGTCAAGAGAGGAAGATAAATGTTTAAAGTAGAAAACATTCAATAAATTATCCTATTATTATTTTTGCAAATGTTTTGATTTTTTTTTGCAAATGTTTTTATTTCATAGAAATATATTTAAATTGTATAGATTCATAAAGTATATGTATACATTATTAAATAAAAACACATATCATATTTTAAGTGTCATTTTAGTACATGACTTCTTATATATGTATTTTCCATCACATGTAATAGCACTTAGTTATATATTTTAAGAATCGCCATAACTCATTAAATACTTCTTACATAAGAGGCACCATACTTACATATATATTTTCTCATTTATTTATATGTAGTATAATCCAAACCTATGCTTACCTTCAAAATTTACATTCTGAAACTATCTCCACATTTTTTCAATGACTCCCTATTTGTCTAACATATAAATCTAAAAAGTTAATTGATGTCCACTTTTGAAGGTTTAGTCTGCCTTCCTATTTCATTTGTCTCAGAATACTTTTATGAACATTTTATTTATAAATTATTATGCTGATCTCTAATATTTCTTAGGAATGCATTTCAATGCTATGCATACATTTTACAGTTATTTATATATAATTGTCCAGCAATTTTCATTTCCATCAATGGTTTTATATTGCAGAATTCTGAATAATATACTTTCTCTATCTGAAAATTTACAGTTAGTTTGTTAATAATTTTTTAAAGCTTGCATTTGCTTTCATATTAACACAAGTGATTTTAAATTTTTACACTAATAGGACAATTGAAGTGTACTCATAAATCAATTGGAAAAATTTAGCCAATGCACTTGAACATGCCATTTTCTGTGGGAAGCTTTTTAACCTTTGAGATGGATGAATCAAGTCTCCTTTAAGCATAATTATAGACCATTTGATAGATACTTGCTCTTGTCACTTTATGCATGTATGTTTCTTTGTTTAAACCCATGTGCCTGGTTTAATTAAAAGTGTTTGCATTGGAGTATCTATAAGTACCCAAATCAACATACAAAGATTGAAGGATCCATTTGGATCCTTTGGTCACAGAATTAACTAAGTAAATATGACCACTCTAAATATGCAAAACTTGCTTGGTTTAAAAAAAATCAAGTTTCTTCCTGCACAGAACATATATAGTTGCAGCACCAGCGAGATACTTTTTTATAGCTCACTTGTTAGACCTTTACTTGAATTACAGATCCAAAACATTTTTGCCAATAACTTTCATATTAAACCATTTAAGATTGTAAATCAGTTTGGAATATCAATTCTCCAATATGAAAGGTCTAATAAATATTGTTTCTTGTTTAGAAACATTAGAGCATGGAGTTGTTTGCATTCACAGGGAAAGAAGTGTAGAGCTGACAAAGAAAATTTTTGACAAAATATTTTTAAGGTTTAGAGAGCCCTTATTTCCATTCTTTGGGTTGTCACGTTGATTTGTTTTGTTTTTTTCTAATCATCACTGAATGAGGAGGTTCTAAATTTGATTTAAACAGGATTTATTTTGCAAGATTCTAAGTATAGTAGAGGCATTATATTAGACTTTAAGAGATGGCATATATATTTAGTATACCGATAACTAGTTATAGTGAGGGCAGGTGTATTATAGACAGCTCTCTGGAGTCAACAACTTACATTCATTGCGTAAATACTTCCATCATGGCCCGTGTATTTTACACAGTGTTGGGAGAAAATGTTCATATTTGGGAGCCAACTTTAGCACATCATCATGGCTAACCAAACTACTGGCCAATTACAAAATTAGCTGGAGGCGTGTAGAGTTTTTAAAGCAGAAAAACCTAAAGTTAACTCTTGTGTAGAGAAAGAATATTAGACAGCAGGTCTTATATACATTTTACAGAACTTATATCTTCACATAAACAGAATAAGCGAGATTAGGCTAGGAGGTAATTTGTATATTGGCAACAGAATACTTCCCCTTTCACTTTTCCCATTTGCTTTCCATTAGGCCCATCTTGTTTGTAACTTCAAAAGTATTTTACATTAAAAACATTCCAATTTCCATTTGATCTGTCTACTTTTATTTCGTTGTTATAATTTTGATTAAAAGTATTTATAAACTCATGCTATAAAATGTGATTTGTAATGTCATATTTCTTAAAGTTATTTTTTCCATTTTGAACATTGAATTTTGATCAAGTGATAGATAATATTTTCTTGTTTACATATCTCAGGAGTTTGTTCATTGTCATAAAGAATACAGCTCTCATGTAAATTAATAATTGATCTAGCAGTTCAAGAAATAGGAAATCATTTTATTTAATTATACCCTTTCAAGAGAGTTGATGTGAAGATATCAAAAAATATGCCTCATACTTCAGGAAATTATAAGATACTTTAATCTTTACCATTGATTTGTTAACTGGGAAGGGTGCCTTTACTATGAAACTTTTAAATAAAATGCTTCATTTTATTTTCTGATACTCATCCATAGAAATAGTTTATCTTTTAAACTAAGAATCTGATATTATGAGTTCACTGCAGTGTAAGACTGATTGCTTATGTCAAACATTTCCATGTTTGCCAAATAAAGGAATTATCATCAAAACGATCTTATAAAATGCTTTGCTCCTCAAAACATGACAATATATTTCTGCATTTTAAAGCAAGTTTAATTATGTTCCTAGGATAATTTCACTTGGCCACTTGAGGAGTTAATAAAACACTATGAGGTAAATTATTATTCAAACTGTATCATGTATCAAGTTCTCTATGGAATTATTTTTCCTAATATAATAAGACTGTATACTATCCAAACCCATGATCATTGATTTTATGACAGTCAATTTGTTCCTTTTAAATACACATGAATTCAGACTTAGGTTTAGAAAATTGTGTTCCTAAATTCAAATTGTGAAATCTGAAACTACCAATATAAGTTCGAATAGGGAAAGCATCGAATGTCTATGTCCTTACAAACATACACGAAGTTATATCGATCATAATAAATATTTTCCCTATTACTTTTTCAAATATTATGCTGCAGTCTTCATGCATAAGGTCATAGTGAGAGAGAGACTAAGATAGAACCTACTGAATATGTATTTGAAGAGTATGGATACCATGGATGAATTTAAATAATTGTGGTTGAAGTATCCCTGTTGTGGACTAAACAAACGCTTTTAATTATTCTTTCCATCAACATGTAGAATTTACTTCCCTTCCTTGTTGAATCTGGGCTTGCTCGGTGACAGCTAAAGAAATAGGATGTGGCAGAAAGAACAGCATGCCTGTCACAGACATGCTTTTTAAAAGTACTTGTAGCATCTACTTTTCCCCTGTAGCATTTTTTACTCTTGGAACACTCCTTGGACCTCAGCTCCCATGCCGTGAGAAACACAAGTTGTAAGTACAGGATGCATGCTGATGCTCCAGTTGATAGCTCCAGTTGAGCTTCTTGCCAATAACCAACATCCTATGTCAGCCATGAGAATTGGCCTTCTTGGCTATCCCAGCATTACTGAACCCGTGGGGATGCAGGGAGTGCCAATACCACAGGAAGTAAGAGAGCACTGTTATTAGCCCAGTTAATATCAAGACTAGTAAGAAATAGTTGTTGCTCTAGGCGATTAAATTTTGGAAGGATGTGTTAAGAAGTAATAGCTAACTGAAAAAGGTGTCTCCCATGAATAAGGGTTAAGGAAATCATAGGAATAGATAAGTAAGTTTATATGTGAAATGAAAGAAAACAGTGTTAGAAGAGAATAAAATGGATTTAAAATTGCTTGACAAAAAGAAAAGTAAATAATAGGGTTTGTGGAATATTTTCAAGGCATGAAAGGAAATCCAGGAGATCCTCTTGATCTGTGAACCAATCAACAAGAGAGAGGTCTTGGAGTTGAATTTTAATTAGAAATTGAATAAAAGATACTTGATAATTGCTTATTACTTTTAATGACATAAAAGTTAAAAATTGTCTTAGTAAAAATAAATTTTCAAAATAGTAAAGAAATTCAGGCTAAAGTTAGAGGTACTTGGAGAATGAAAGGTAATGAAAGAGAGTATGAATTCACTTGAACAAAGAATATTGACATAAAATCTCTGTCTTTGCCTCTCTCCCTCTCTCAGTCTCTCTCTGTGTCTCTCTCTGTCTCTCTCTCTCTTTCTCTCTCTTATTTTTCCTCTCTCCCTGTCTCATCTCTGTGTATGAGACACAAAGAAACAGAAATGGCAAAAGATTTAAATTATCAGTAAATGATGGTGAGAAGGAAGCAAAAGAAGTATGAAAGTCAGAGTAAGAGAAAAACAAGAGTAATAATTTACTCTTTCCAGAAAAGATTGTAAAATCACCGATATCTATTTAGGCATTATTTACATATGTTGGCCAAACACACAATAATGTCAAAAAAATTTGCTATATAGCAGACTTTGTAATAACTTACCTAGGAACATAGATCTGAGCAAATTATTCACTGAAATATCACAATGGTCTAGTTAAAATTCTTGCTATAAAATTCATATGGGAAATTTAATCCTAAGATTTTTGTAGCTCAAAGTTATATATCTTTCATAGTTTTAGGCAGTTTCTTACAAGATAAACAGGAAAAATTATCTTTTTTGGTAGATTCTTGCTAACTTTGGAAAGTATCACTTGAGTAATGTTCACAGTTATGAAAAATTATTTATTGATATGAAAAAGTGTAGAAAATTTTTGCTTGGCAAGCTTCTGAGGACTATGTAAGATTGTATGTAAAGTTGATGCCCTTCCCTAAAATATATCTGTTCAACGATGAGTTTATATACATGCAGATGAGCTTCCTAGGAACAGAATAGCCCCTACCAGGGTTCTTTCTTAGACTGAATTGCTACATCCAACTATGATTAAGTGTAGCAAAGAAAAACAGCAGGAAGCTGGTTGAAGGGATTCTAGACCAATGACTGGGGATCAACGTGAAGGTGAGACAGTTAGAGAAATAGTTCCTGTGGACATCATGCATTTGATACAGGAAGCCCTCTTGAACCACCTACCCTTCTAATGTGGAGAGTGACCAGGGAAAAGAACCAGAATGGTCTGGCACAAACAATGTTACATAAAGACCCATGCTTCTAGAAAAATCTTCAGCAGAAAAGAAACCCATCCTTTCTTAATCCTGGAGATTCTTTGTAATGTGAGGAAATTGGTTTGATAAAATTTAAGCAGACTAGACTCCTAGACTAGGCCACCAATTTTCATCTACCTCTCCATTATGGCAGAGATCCAAAAAAGAAAATCCCTCAAAGTCTCCTGCTCTACAGGACATGTTGCCAAGTGTGGTACATCTGGGTGTAGAGAAATCTTTAGGAGATGAAGCCTAGAGAAACAAAGTCAAGTCACCGTGGGATGTAACCCTGAAGGAAATACTGGAGCCTGAGCCCTCTCCTCTTTCTCTCATTCTTTTTCCAAGATGTTAGGAGGTGAACTGAACTCAGTGGGGCCAAGGATCACTGACTGAAGTTTCTGAAACCATAAGCCAAAATAAATTTTCCTCATTTGATTTTCTCACAAATTTGGTCATGGTGGCAGAAAGCTGATTAACGTATACCAGCCCCTGTTCTGATGATCTAATTCTCACTAATCATTGTGTGGTTTTCTCCACAGTTTAACTTAATTTTTGCAGGAAATAAATTAAACAGAAAATTTTCAATCTATTCCCTTTTGACTTCCAGAAATTGGAACTTTCAATTTTCAGGAAATCATAAAAAATAGGATAAGTAGAAAATATACAACCAGTTTAGAACCACATATAAAATAGTTTAACTCTGAGATAATCTTATGAGACAAAAACATAAGGCAGATTTTTTTCAAAGTGTATGAGCAACATTTGCTCAATTCCTCCTGCTGCAGCTGAAAAGAATGTAAGCAAAAGGGAACACGGACAAAATATGTAGTTCTTTCTAGCAATCAAACATCCATTCATTGATTTTTAGCCCAAGCAGAGCAAATCAGGAAGTTTTCATAAGCTCAACAAGTTTCCCAAATATGTCTTTGTGCTGGCTCAACTCCTACCAATTACCACACTTTCTAAGCACCTTCAATATTTTGACAATAATTGCAAGTGCTGTCAAAGTTAAAAAAAGGTGCTTTAAATACATGTTCTAGATAGCAATACTTGAACATTATTCACCAAGTGCTAAATGATTTTAGTTCTGTGTCCTAACTGTTAATAAGGGTAAAGACACAAATTAGAAAACAATTGCAATACCAGTTGTGTTATCTGGCTAACTTAGCTCCAAGTCACCAATACAGAGAAGAATTTTCAAAATGTTAACTAAATCCTCTTGTATTAAAATGTTACAACAAGGATCTAGAAAATGTTAATTTCCCTGACTTGATCAACACGTATCATTTTTGTGTATTGAAATGTCACACTCTACCCCTTAACTATGTGCAATTATTATGTGTTAATAAGAAAATTTTTAATGTTGAAGAGATGAAAAGATTACTCTCCTGATTTGATTAATGCATACAGTATACTTATATTAAATTATCACATTGTTCCAAATGAATTTTATAATTAAAATAATAGAAATAAAACTTATGAACCTATACAAAAATTAAATTAATTAGATAAAAGGAAGCCCAGGCATTTTATAAATTGTTGAAGGTGTACAATTAGAGCAATGATTCTCAGCTAGGAGG
Source organism: Cuniculus paca (assembly GCA_004365215.1). NCBI lineage: Eukaryota > Metazoa > Chordata > Mammalia > Rodentia > Cuniculidae > Cuniculus > Cuniculus paca. The sequence goes on along the minus strand of RJWT010002546.1, from coordinate 4,110 downwards.
GATTTTTCTCCAGGGGGACATTTGTCAATATCTGAAGGGTTTTGTCGTTTGTGACAATTTGTGGTGGTGACAGGAGAGGGGGCACTGGAAGCAGTGTACTTCCAGCATCTATTGGCTAGAGATCAAAGATTTTGCTAGACATCTTCCAATATATAGGCCAGTCCCCTGCAAGAAAGAATTATTCATCCAAAATATCAGTGGTGCCACATTTGAGAAGTCCTGAGTTGAAGTCATCACAAAGTTCCTTCATTTATAAAGTCCCATCTGCTGTATAATAATAAAATAACATTGAAAAGTAGCAGCAAGTATATCTTCTAATTCAGTATGACACTTAGGGAATGAAGTAGAGATTTGCTAAGGCTATATGTGAAAACAATACTGTGTTATTGAGAATATAAGTAAAAAATGTTTGAGGCACAGAAATCTTTGTACTATTTGATCATTTAAATGAGTTGAAATTTAAGAATGCTTTAAAAGTATGGGTTAACTGCAATATTGTGGGTTCACAACATACTTTCTAGCATGTTCTGAGCATTTACTTACCTCTTGCAAAAATCAAATAAGATACTGAAGTCATTAGCAAAAACTGACTTCAGATTTTTACAAGTGAACTCAGCATTACAATAGCACTTAAAATGTTAAAATAAAGGGAATCATTGATAGAAATCAAAGACATATATTTACATTAACTCAGTTAAACTTTACTGATTGGTTTCCACTTTCATTGTCTCTTTTGTAACCGTTTATATTCATATGCTAGTTCCCAGAGGGAGCAAAAAGAGAGAGAAGGTTGTAAAAGTTCAGTCATCTCTAATGCCCCCACAACAACCACCAAATTTAAACAGGTAAGGGTAACAAATTGTCTCTGGGAATTTTATCAGATGAGATGCAGCCAGGATTGAAAAATGGCCCTGTTGCTGAGGAGAAGAAAGGTCTTCCCTGTTACTATCTTTCTTTCACTTTCCAGTTGTTTCATTTAAAGAAAATATTATGCCTGTCATCTTGGGAACAAGATGTGTTATCTATGTGTTTTTATCATATGCAGCCATGTACCTTGGGAATGAAACCATGAAATCAGCGTGAACTGAGACTTGAGTCAGACCTGAAGCTCAGGATCTTCTCACGCGCTCAAGTGGCTGACAGCAGTTTACGTCCTTGCAATGGTGGGACTCACAGCTGTTTGTACTTCCAGTGCCACCAAGAGAGAGTCTCTGTGACGTTAAATCTCTGAACTGTAGATCCTGTTTTAAAGGGCTCACGTAATTAAATCAGGTCCATTCAGAATAAAAGTGCTTTTAATTAACATAAATCAACTGATTAGGAAGCTTAATTGCATCCACAAAAATTCCTTCTCCTTTGCCTTACAACAAAATCTAACCACTAGAGTAACACCTGTTTTGTTTACAGATTTTATCTATACTGAAGGGCAGCAGATTACATGAAAGCTTTGATATCAGCAAGAGGAATCACAGGACCCCTTTAGGGCACAAGCAGTTGTATTGGGGAACCTGGGCAAAGACATATACACAGGAAAGAACCAAAAGGGAGAATAAAATAGTGTAAAAGAATCTTAGACACACAATAAGGCTATTTCCCAAAGCTCTAAACATGGCCAGTGATCCTAAAGGAATAATTACTATGTCATCACATTCTTCAAACTGTTTCACCTAAAAGAAAAATTAGTTTTAGTTTTAGTAAGACCAATGACAAAATAGACCACATTTTATTCAAGTACCCATTGGTGAAATTTTTAAGCCAGGTCAAGGATGAACATACAAGGAAATAGTAAATATTTTTTGACATGTGCTCAAATTTTCTAAGATAAGGATAGATATTTGGGCCTATTATAAAACAACGAAGTTAAAACATATGGTGACAAGTCAGCCCTATAATTTAAAAAGAATGCTTTTCTTAAGAAATGGAGAAAGAGTATCTATTGCATAAACACAAGTCCCAAGAAAAATTAATCTTTTGTGAACAGTGTCTAGATTCCCAGTAAATTTTTTCAAAAGTTATCTTCACTAAAATATTAAGCACTTTTTATGATTATGATCATCATTTAGGTTTTTGTTTTAAACTATCGTGGCATTTAATAAATAATCAGTCCTTCTAAAATAATTCATTTAATGTATATATATAAATTTAATAGAAATAAAATAGGAAAGTTAAGGGGATAGAATATTCTTTATTACAATTTATTTTAATTTTTAAAAATTTAGGCAATAGAAAATAACAATAACCAAAGTCTGTTACTTCCTTAGTTGTTGTATTAAATTGTACCTAGCTTACTGTTTCAGTGAAAGTACAGTTCACATTCCTGTATTTATACTGATGGTTTTTAGTCTATTGATTTAAAAGCACAGTTTGCTTCTCTTTCAACAGGAAACATGAGATCACAGATAAAGCTTAGGCTCACATGTCTTGATAGAGCTCTGTCCTTTGTACTAGTTATACACTGCACATATTGCATTTTTTAAATTATTTATATTGCAGAGGAAAGAGTTAGCTAGGTGATTTATGAACTAATGGTAAAATCACAGTCCACAAAACTAGTTGTACAACTAAAACATATATCTGAATATATATGGATCATTCCAAAATTAGGATAATAATGAAATGCTCAGAAATAACCATGAAAAATAAGAGAAATTCCTTCTGGAAATGTAGAGCAACACATCCAAGTTTCACATTCTTCTGGACCAGGACCTACATGAGGTAAAAAGATACCATTTCATACTGAGCCAATTCCCTATTAGAAGGGGACTCGGGTTCTTGGAGTCTTGTACTTTGACCTCTGCACACCACAGTGTTGTCCGTAGAATGTACAAATAGCCCTGTGACAAGGTTAATCAAATGTGCAGTGTGACTTAGGAGAAAACGCCTGCGATGACTGACCAATTCGATTCATATCTCCTCATGGAGATCCATAATGTCTCAATTCTTAATTATCCAGTCCTTGGTGCTTTAAAAAAAGTGGCCAATAAAATGTCAGCCAAGAAACACACTGTTCATCCCTTTCAGGTTTATTTTAAACCTATTGCACTTAGGCTAGAGCTAAATCAATTTTTCATGAATATCTACCCTGGTAGATTGCACCTCGAGCCAGTTCAGATCCCCAGAGAATTTTAAAAAAGAGATTTATCAAGTAACAAGTAACACCTCAGGAAAAAGAAACAGGGTTTTTAATTGCTTTGTGCGCTCCGTAATTGAAGGCAGGCACCTTCTTGAGGCGCTGGCTGCCAGGAGGAGTGAGACTCCACTTGGCCCTGCCTAATTAATCCTGTGATACAAACCTTCTGGCTTCAATTTTCACATTTCTGTCTCTTTTTAGAGGTGATAATAAAACTAAAAATTTATGTTGGTTACTGTATGACTATAACTGTGCCAGCGGAACACAAATAAAGCCATATGGGCGAAGGAGACCTTGTCTCCGCGTTTCTGGTTTCCCTGTGGTAGCAGGCATGGGGTGAGCTCCGCGTTAACAAGAAAAGGTAGGAAGACTCAGTAGCCGTGTGGAAGCGCAGGGCAGCCCTTCTCCTGAGTTTGCTCTGCTGCAGTGACTCCTTGAAACATAGGCCTTTTTATTGACACAAAGAAAATTCCCGAAATAGAAATGTGCACTCAGAAAGCGCAACGGCTCAGTGACTTCGTATCACTAAACTGCGCGAGAGCTTTTAATGAGAGACAAATCGGGCAGCTCAGCCTTTAAAAAGCTGTCGGAGTGACAAATGCAGGGTCTATTATCTTATTAGCTTGCGTATTAATCCTAGGGCTGCACAGCCCGCGGAGGAGCGTCGTCCATCCCCAGCCACGCCGGTGCTGGGACCCGATGCCTCGTGCACCCCGCGTTGTGAATTAGCTTCGCTGTGGACGCAGCACAAAATTCTTTTGCTTTTGTGGGGAACCTTGATCTGTAACGTGGCATTATTACTGAAAGGCCCGTGGAAGGAAGTTACGCAAAGAGGTGGTGGCGTTGAAGAAGAGATTCCTTCAGTTCATCCCAGCGCAAAATGCACACGCAAAACAGCATGTGGCTTTGCCCTTGGATTTGATGAGATATGGCATTTATGTCACTTAAAACAAAATATGAAAATACAAGATTTCACACTC